>APFE030471526.1:33950-62446 GCA_000404065.3 Pinus taeda
TCCAACTCCTTGCATGTGTTTTCTCAGAGGCAAAATGAGAAACCTACTTAATGGCAACTCCAGTAAAAACTTGCAAACAAATTCAACTTTGACAAGATTTAAGAAATTAGGCCCACTTTCTGACTCCAAGAATGTTGCAAAAGGATCCTCAAATGAAAATAGAAGACAATCATACTGTGGCAACCTTTCAAATCATCTTTGCTCTCACACAAAGCCAATTTCGAGCTTTCATGAAAGGATTGAAAATATGTGTAAAATTGTTGCAATAAAATCATTCCTGGTAGTGTTTTTGATACTAGTTGAGCATCCTCAAAGACATGATTTGTTCGATGATCCTCAAGGTATACAATGACTAGATCATCAAGGTTGAATTTTTCAGATGTACTCTTGTTAAAATTGGCAACTAGGACCAAACTCCATGTCGGTCATCTTATTTATGGCAGCTGATATTTTTCTTGGATCCCTCTCATCAAGAGGTGTAGGGTTGATCTAAAGATCATCCGATTCCGATAAGGATTCATGGATTTATGAATTTATTTGTGTTATAAGACAATTCGTCAAAGTCGGCCAACAACCAAATAAACCCCACATGTGCTCAAAGTTTTAGTATAAAAGGAGATGACTTGAGAGTCATTTCTCACACACACTTCTATCTTGATTTCTCTCCACTTGTCTTGGGTTTTAGTGGAAGAGAAATCTAGGAGTGGAAGCCCTAGACGTTGGAGGAAAGAAGACTAAGGGAGCTGCCCTAGAGTAGATGCCCTAGCCCTAGACATTGTCAAAGAAGAAGTCAAAAATGTTGTCAAGAAAGCATGTCCTAGCCGCAGTCTTGGAGGAATCTTATCACAGAAAAGAGAGGCCCTAACGCTGTCCAAAAGGCAGCCCTAAATTCAGTCTAAGAGCATCCCTAAACACTGTCAAAAGGCAGCCCTAGACGCAGTCTAAGAGAGGCCCTAACGCTGTCCAAAAGGCAGCTCTAAATGCAGTCTAATAACAGCCCTAAATGCTGTCTAAAGGGCAGTGCTAAATGCTGTCTAAAGGCAGCCCTAAAGCAGTCTAAAGGGAGCCCTAATGCTAACCTATGGTGCCCTAGATGCGAGCCTAATATGGCTGAAAAGGTGGGCTGTAGGTGACCCTCAAAACAGGGACAGCATGAGAGTTTGAGGACTCAAACATGCTCAAGACAGCTATGCAAATAAATGGGACAGCTGGGCTACATGGTGTTTCTAAGACACATGGGACAGCAGCAGGTATGGCAAGGCTAAGGGGGCAACAGCAAGGTATAGCATGATTGTTAGGGACAACAGCTACACCTATATATCTAGGTAGCAGTGGCAAGGGACAACTGTATAGTAAATGGGACAGCAAAGGAATGCTAAGGCAAGCATGGCAAGCATGGACAACATGGAAAGCATGGTGCTGCGAGCACATGATACATGTGTGTCAACATGGTTCAGCGTACCACTTGGGACAGTTGTGTGGTAACATGATCAGCGTCAGAACAATGATGGGACAACATGTTGGGACAGAACTATGATGGGACAACAATGACATTGATGGGACAGCAGCATGCTGGGACAGAACTATGATGGGACAACAATGACATTGTGCAGCAGTGGCACAATGGGAGAGCAACAACACCAAGGTGCAGAAAGTACATGGTACAGCTAGGTGCAGCAATAGTCAACAAGTACATGGTACAATCATGATTGGGGAAGCATGATGAGATGCAACATAGTGATGATGGGTGCAACATGGTGTAGCACGGTGAGGTGCGGCATGATGACGAAATGCAGCGCAATGATAGGTGAAGGAGTCACCTTGGAGAATTAGTTGAAGCAGCATGTCTTCAACTGATCTCATGTATCATCTTCTTAGAGATGATCTATGCTCTTATCTAGATAAATCAAAGAGTTGACTTCTGTTGTAAATGTACTATCTCTCTCTCTCTCTGTTGCACTATTGAAGAACATATAAGAAGAATTTATCAAGGGTTTCCCCACATTGGAGTTTGTCCCTGGCTAGCGCCACATCTTGTGTCCTCTTGTCTTGGCTTGTCTTGGCTTGTCTTCTACGATTTATGTTTATGTTCTATCTGTAGTTTACTTAATGCTAATGTGATTGCTAATCTGGAAAATATATTGAGCTAACTGTGAAAATTGAAATATATTGCTCTAAGCATAGAACATACCCAAAATTAACAACTCTCTATGTCAAACCATGACTTCAACTTTGAATTGTCAAATTCTTGTTCAAAGACAAAAGATTCTTCCATCGTGAGAAACGAGGGCAACACTACCTCCTTTTGTTTGGGCTGGAAAAAGATTTCAAAAGATGACTCTGATCTTGGAAGTTGTGGGATTGTATTTGAGCCTCTAAAACCTCAACATCTCTCTCAAGTTTTAGAATAAATTCTCCAAGAAAATGAGCTTTATCTATGGAAGAACATTTGCATGAATTTAAATAAATAGATAAAATCTTTGAAAAAGCTTCATCAATCTGATCATCATCAAAATTGTCCCAATATTCCTTAAAACCTTCAATAGAAACAGGATTTGCCACATACCCTATCATCTTGATCGACTAGGAAAATGAATCTGTACTTTAAACTCTGGATTTTTTGGATAGTGGAGTCGCCATGGAACGTTGAACGTTGAATTTTGGATCTCGCTGGCAATGGAGTTTCCCAGTGAAAAATGTACAACCTTCTTGTGTCTGTTCATTGTTCACCATCAGTAATCAGATCTGAAACTTGATGGTTCTTTCTCGGGAAATATGAAACCTTTCGTTCCCCGAAAACGACGCCACTATGGTAACACTTTGTAATTGCTCCAGGCTAAGGAGAGGAACCCAAAGGTAGCCACAAACCATTTTGACACTAGAATCTAGCCCTTCCAACTTCAGAGAGGGCTCTCTCTATCCAAATGTTCAGTCACTTAGGTCTTACGTTAGGTATTAAGATTAGAGGTATAGGTTTAACAATTTGCTGGTAGGGAAGAGGGAAAATCCATTGGTCATACGATCATATAAATTTGATTGATTTTCCAGTGAGAAGATGAAGGAGTGAGGGATCTCTTGACAAGGGAAACGTAGGAAGTCCTTCTAGTGTTTTCAATTTAATTCGATGTAGAAGGGTGAGCAGAGGAATGGTGGAAATGACATATAGAGCATCTAACTAAAGGATGAATTCTAAATGTCATTAAAGCAAAAACCATTAATTGTTTAGTAAGTTATAACATAGCACTTTTGACAATGAGTTCTGAGTTAAAACCTTGCTTAACCAAACATGAAGACATACATTCAAGCATGGAAATGACAAGAGAGAAAACTTACAACATAAGAAAGCACGTCACTATAAGGAACTGACACAGGAATCCCTGTAAAGTCACACACCTCAATGTTTTTCATTCACTGGAAAAATATCAAAAAAGTAGAGTGCACAGTGCTTCTTCTCCTAACCCTGACCAAACCTTTTCTTCATCAACATTACATCATAAGTAGATCAAAAACAATTCATTCCCACCTCTAGAAACCAAATTCCCTAAAAGGATTTATGTTTCTTCCTTTAGCAGCAAATATAGAACTGCTTTTCTAAAAACTAGGAATTGTTTTGACTAAGGCTTACTCAAACAAATTACATTAAATACAATGCCTAAATCGAGTTTCAAAGTTCTTATACACTTTAGGACATTAACCATGACCACAAAAATTAATTACATAAGATTTAGACATGAGTTCCACGATCAAAGGGCGAACAGTGTGGAAGTGCAACATTGGCACTGCGCTACTTCCTAGTCCATCAAACACGCAACACAGAAGAGCAGTGAGTTGATGGTTTATATAGCTTTGAACACTTTCTGAACTTCTCAATGACTGATGCATGTGGGAGGTAGCCTGGACATCATCAACTTCCCCTTGAGAAACCTGTTTTCATTATTCAAAACCTCCATCTCTCAAAACTCCACCTAGAGTAAAAGCATAGCGCCTTTATGAAAGTGCGGTGAAACCTATCCTTCACGATTATGACTAATTTTGAGGTCTCTGAACAAGATAAACAACCTGTTGGTGATGCTAACAATGCTTAAAGCCCTTTTCAAGTACCCATTCACCTAAAAGATGCCAAATTTTCACATTTCCATCAAACCCAAATGCCTTGTCAAAATGCAGCATGCTTTGTGAACTGCACCCTTTGGAAAAAATTTCATAAACTACAAAAATCTCACTGATTGTGCTTCCCAAAAAACTTCATACAAAACATAAAACTCTCAACCTCCTTATCCGACCCCATTTAACTAGTACACTTGGGTAAGACGGCAAAAACAAAATTGTTTTAATTACATGCTTCACGGCTTAGACTTTGGCTACCTCAGCCAACAAATCAAGCTTTCCTTTGTCCTTCTCTTGTATCTCCTACAATTGTTGTTTAGCAGCCCTTAGCTCCTTCCTTAAGGTGAGTTTTTGTCTGCAAATGTTTTTGAGATGCCTATGTAAAGGCATAGTTCTTTTCAGCATATACTTATTATTTGACAATGTTGGCTCACACATGTTCAAATGATCATATATCTTTTTCCTGGCCTTTTCATCCTGCTTCTCAAGTCTAGTGATCTCATTTTGGGCCTTCTTCAACTGCATCCTCAATCTATGAAAAGTATGCTTCCCTTCATTTATCTCAACCTTCTTCTATTTCTGTAGTGACCCTTCCTTCTATAGCTGCAACTTTCTTGCTGAAGACATGGTCACAGGAACTCTTGCTGATGGAGCCTCTAACCCTCGAATGTCCTCTATTAAAATCTTCCCTTTACCTTTGGATTTGGTGACAGATGGAGTTGCCTTTGTCGTTGGTTCTGTTTCACCAATCTTAGTTTTCCTTTCTAAAAGAGTCTTCTTCAATTCCATATTGTCATGATGTAGTTGGGAAATGACCAAGTGTGCCTTCTTCAACTATTCTTATGTGAAAATTCCAATACCTGAATCCTATTGCAACAACTGGTATTATTTCTCCTAATTGTTAATTAATTTAATGATTTATCTGCTACGGAAAATATCGAAATAAACACACTGCAACCTTCACAAATAAAATACTGCGGAAAAATAAGGCGCAATAATGAGAAATGCTAGTGCACACACATAAAATATGAGACAATTATTTTTGGCCAAATTTCCCCGGAAAAACCCAACTTGGGAAAACTGGTGCAGCAATGAGGACTTTTATTATTATGCAGCAATGAAAATCTAATTACAATCTAGATCCTTGAAATTTGCAATCCACAGCAAGAAAATATGGGAAAATTTGTTGAAGGGAATTTACCCTTCCTCCACAAGCAATCCCGACACAACTTGCCTACAAAGAACTCGGCCTTCTGAAGACTCTGCGTCAACCTATGCACTGCACTGCACAATCTCTATGATGTCAAGCCTCTGATTGAGCTCTAATGAAGTCGTTCTGCCTTCTCCTGCCGAAGAAATCGTCTCTTCGGCCTTCTGGAACCTTTGCCCGGCAACTGGAACTAAGAACGAATTTTCTCCCCAACAAATCGAACTACCCTCTCTGAAGCAACTGCGCAGTCCTCTGTGCTGCCTCACTAGGAAAACTCGACCCTCTTGTTGATGCCTCTCCGGATCTAAAAAAAAAATCCTTCAGATTCAGCCCCTACCTCTCACTCACTGCTTCGATCTCTGGCTCTCTCTCCAGCCATTGACTGATGCTACTCAAGAAATTGATCTGCCAAGAAAATCAAACTTCTCAAGTATCTTCTCCATCACCACATCGACCTCCTCCTATAATCCACTGTTGGAACGCCAATGACCAATATTAAAACATATTCGATGGCTAGGATCAACTATGGATCGATCCGTGTGAGTTTCTAGACTATTCTTGCCTTATCTCAATTAATACTAATTAATTAACCACATTCCCTGAGTTTAGACTTAGGAGATATTTAAAAATAAATTAATAATCTAATTGAGACAGGCGAAATTTTCAAAAACAATTTCTAGGTTTTGCAGATATCATGTGTTCTAGAACACTTCTGATGCTACAAAAATTAACACTCCATCTTAGCAAGGAATGTGTTCTAGTGCTGCACACCCTGCCACAACACTCTGTCTCTGTATCATCTCCTATCACACTGTTGCTTCCCACCAACCACTACGCAACTCTGATATACGTTGTATCTGTGCTGCTAGTGACACTACCATACTACTGCAAACACTGCATCTGCACTGTAACGCCCTCTCATCTATTGCTTCTGCAACTACAACATCTGCAATTGAAAAGCATCCAAAATATTGAATCAACCGTGTTTAGTATGAGGCATCTATCTCCCAAGTCCTGACTGCTACTAGCCTCTACACTGTCTGAAGAATATGCACTGCCGCTGACTTTGCATTGTTGCCAACAATGCGTTCCGCTCCTCACCAACACTGCCATACTGCTGCCAATAATGCATTTGCGCTGCAACTCCCTCTCCTCTATTGTTGCTGCAACTGCAAAATTTGCAATTGAAAAGTATCCAAAATACTAAATCAACTATGTTCAGTATGATGCATCTGTCTCCCAAGTCCTGACTACTACTAGCCTCTGCGTCGTCTCGGAAGAATCTGCATTGCCGCTGACTCTACACTGTGCCATTTGTACTGCTACCAATAATGCATTGTGCTCCTCAGCATGTGACTGCTTCTAGTCTCTAAAACTGTCACTATGGTACTGACTGCATCAACTACCATTGATCCATCCTGCTACTAAATAGCGCGGGCCCTTGTAGCCAGGTAATGATCCAAAAGGTGGAATCCTCAAGGACCCTGCCTAATTCGACACACTAGAGTTTCCTACTCCTCCTCTTGCATCTGGTGCACCGCTATTTCATTTTTAGCCTTGTCCCGGGCTGGGACTCTTCTTCGCTTTGCAGCTCACACTAGACAACTCACACTTCCTCTGGCACCTGTCTCAGACAACTGGAATTCAATCTGTTGTCCAGATTTTCATTCTGGCTAACTCGCATGACCTCCTCTGGAAATCTCTTACGATCATCCCCCCAAAGCTGCCAAAAATATGGAAACTCAAAACTAGAGAAAATAAACCCAGAAGCTCCCTCTCTTCCTTGCTCAACTACTAGATTTCCTACTCGCACTCCCTTCTGGAGTGACAAGATTTGCTCACAACTACTGCCAATCTGCAACAGAAAATCAAACTTCTTAAACTTGAAGTTCCCTGAGAGAAACATTCCCTCTACTATGTGTGCTTTTCTCTTCCACCCGATGTTGGCTCTGCTCTAGCGAACTGCTAAAAAACCCTATGCGTCCAACTAGAGATCTTCCTACCGAAAAATCTGAGTTGCTCCCTCTGCCTCTAGAATTACTTGATCTGGAAAATCGAATTTTTTTGCTCTTGAAAAATCAAGTTTCCTCAAGTAACTCACCCTCCTGGCAAAAGACTACACTGCCCCTTGGGAATTTTGGCCTACTGCTCTTATTGAACAGTGAAATTCCTTCTTTCGCCTCTAAGCTCTCAAGCTGATCAACTGCACTCTGATACCATATGAAAATTCCAATACCAGATTCTTATTGCAGCAATTGGTATTATTTCTCCCAATTGTTAATTAATTTAACGATTTATCTGCTACAACAAATATCAAAATAAACACACTACAACCTTCACAAATAAAATACTACGGAAAAATAATGCGCTGGAAAATGAGAAATGCTAGCAAACACACATAAAATATGAGACAATTACTTTTGGACAAATGTCCCCGAAAAAACCCAACTTGGGAAAACCAGTGCAACAGTGAGCACTTTTATTATTAAGCAGCAATGAAAATATGAGTACAATTTGGATGCCTAAAACTGGCAATCCACAACAAGAAAATATGGGAAAAATTGTTGAAGGGAATTTACCCTTCCCCCACAAGCAACCCCGACACAGCTTGCCTACATTGAACTTAGCCTCCTGAAGCCTCTACATCAGCCTCTGCACTGCACTGTGCGGTCTCTATGACGTCAAGCCTCTTATTAGTCTTTGATGAAGTCGTTATGCTTTCTACTGCAGAGGAAATCGTCTTTATGTCCCTTTGAAACTCTACCCGACCACTGGAACTAAGAATGAATTTTCTCCCCAGCAAATCAAATTGCCCTCTCTGAAGCAACTTCGCAGTCCTCTGCACTGCCTTACTGGGAAAAATCGGCCCTCTTGTTGTTGCCTCTCTGTATTTGAAAAAAACTTCACAATTTCTGGGTTTTGGAGATCTCATGTATTCTAGGCTCTCCACCAAATTTTGTGGCTAGAACACATCCGATACTACAAAAACTAACATCTTGCAGTTCTAAGATCTCCTTGTCTTTATCATCTGCAACAATATCCTCTGGTATGGTGTCTAAATCTTCAATTGGCTGCTCAAGTGTGTATTCCAAAGGCAATTTCTTTGTAGTAGCTCTCTAGTGACTGGCTTCTTGGGAACCTCCACTACCTCAAGAGAAAATTGCAACTTCCTACCTTTTTTCTTTTCTGATGGATCAAGTGAACTTGATGGCCTTTTTGCTGAACTTTCAACTCATGATTGCACATTTCTTGCCATAGATGATGGTGTGTCCTTTTTACTCCAACGGCTAGTTGGTAACTCTGTTGCCAACTTTGATGAAGCTATGAATGCCTGCCATGTCTGATTTTTCTTGTTCAATTCTTCTACCACCAACAACTTAGTCAAAGAGAAATGGAAAAAGGCTGGGCTCCACTTGGCTTTGCTTACCTTGAACCTTATCTGCCATCTTACTAAGGCTTCTAAACAAATAGAAATGTAGATTCAAAGGGATTTTTCCTGTGAAGTGCATCAATAGCCTAAAATGATATTAATAGATTCTCCCAAAACCTGCCTTCAAAAGTGAAGTATCTTTGGATTACCTTCAAAAGTGTGTTGTAGGGTTAAAGAAGGCATTCTCTAGGTACAATAGCTCCATATCCCTTGTTTCTGTACTTTGGTTTTAAGAAATCCTTGTAGTTGATTATGTCAAGAGGCATACCCTTGAACAACTATTCTCCTTGAAGAGGAATTTTTGTAGCAGCGAAAATGGTGACATATAACACTGAAAAACTAAGCTCTCCAATTTTAACATCCACCCCGGTGAAAAATTCAGAGCAAATTCTTTGGTGAGTTGAACGCTATAACCCTAGATCTTCTCACAAAATTTGATGCAGCCAGTCTGTTCAAATGCAACTCTAATTGTTGGGTCTAAGTTTATCAAGGTGAGGTCTTGGGGTTCAAACCTGACTATGTCTCGTCCCTTATGCTTCTTTCTATCTAGAATTGTCATGACTTCACAACATAGATGAATGCTATGGTTTTTTACTACAATTTCAATATTTGCCAATTGAGCTCAGAAATAGGGTAGCAGCTATGAAATTAGGGCTTTAGATGAGGGGTTTATGGCAATTTAAAATGAAAAACCCTACATTAGCAGACTCAAAGAACAAAAACCCATTTCTGAGACCCAAGGCAACAACTTGTTTTTTTCCTTCAGTGAAAAATTAAAAACACAGGCGCAGCAAGAAAGCGCAGCTCATGGGAGAAAAAGGTTTCATGATCTTTTAGGGCAGCAGCAACAAGATATGAGGCTCCAGATGACTTAAATGGAATGTCAGGATTTAAGAATATGGGTGACAAACTAAGTTTAATATTTGACAGAGGTGACAACATAAAATGCAACAACTGAGCTCAACCGCAGCGTATTCTTCAGGTACAGAAAATAAATGCAGTGAGCTTATGAATTCGGGGTTTGCGGGGTCATCAATGCATTTTCCTCAAAATATAAGAGAAAATTTGACAACATGCAAGACAAATGATACAAGGAAATGAGGAATTGGCACCTAGAAATAGTGATAACCACTTGGCTTGAAAAACGTAGCAACTGTCTTTGAGCGCAGTGCCTCCCCTGTAGACTTTGCGCAGTGAATTTCAAGTGATGTCTATCAAGCTTTCAATGGAACAAAGAATGGATCTCTGGTATTTTGGATGTTAAAACAAGCCTTTGAACTCCCAAGGTGACTAAATCCACCTTTCAAGGGCAATGATTGCGATTGTTAACCTTAATCATGAAAGCGCAACAACTATCAGAAGCGCAGCGCATGTCTCATAACTGTTGTACTGGTGATGATGTCATGGCACAATGTGATTTGACAACCTAACTGGCTATCTCGACCCTATTAATTTGTGCCAATGTTGAGAAGACAACACTCACTATGACCTCACTCATGATTTTTTTTTTATGAGACATGACCCTAGACTCACTTAACTCAACCTTTATGCAATCATGAACTATCTTTACATCATCTTTCACACACTCTGACATAATTACATAAAAAATGAAATCTTTCATTCTCTACTAAGACCAATAGCTATGATATCTAAGAGATTATAGCTTAACCTTTACACATTTTTCAAAATAAATTTAAAAGACAAAACTTGTTTTTGACTATTATAATATAAGACACTAACATTGGCTCCAATGGGGATGGCATGCTCCCTGTAAGGTGCCAAGAACACCATAGACTAGTAGCATGATCCATTGGGCTAATCCAAAACTCAATTTGCCCACTGTAATCTGCAACCTACTCCCTTCCAAATCTTCAAAACACAACTGCAAAATTAAAATGAATAGTGAAAAGTAATAGCAATATGCCAAAACAAACTACTGGAAATTGGCACATTGTTGAAAAAATGCACAGAGTGTTGAGCTTATTCACACTCCTACCTACCCTAATCTGTTAAAACCAGTGTTCCATGGGGACACGTCCCCCAGGGTCACATGCACACACCCCTCGCACCCCACGCACTCGGGATGGGGGTACATCTGGGGAAATGTTTCCCCACGTCCCCCTTTTGCGGAGACGTGGGGAGACGCAGGGGGGTGTTTCCCTAGTGTGGGGGACACGACTCTCTGAAAGGGGGTGCCTGGGCATCCCCCCTCAAAATGGGTTGTGCGTCCCCCCTCAAAATGGGCTATGCGTCCCCCCTTAAAATTGCTTGTAAACAATGATTTATGACAAGGGAAACTGTAATGTTCCCAATTTTTGTGAGTGCAAAATTCACTAAGGAGTTTTGCTAATTTTTGGTGATATTAAATAAAAAGGAGAAAATATTATTTTGTGGAAATTATTATTTCAATGAAGAATGGCGGCAAAGTAATATTTTATTAGTGGAAGGTGGGGACCACCAAGGGAGAGGACTAGAAACTATAAATAGAGCTTGGAGGCCTCCATTTGGTATCTTTGATCATTTGACAATGCAACATTAGTTCTCTTGAGTTGCTTAGCCAAGACAACCATGTTGTTCAACAGAAGGAATTTCTGAGTGGGAATTCCACCCTCATTTCGGAGAACTTCAAGTGTCTCCCTAGTGAGGCAATTTGGGGAGTTCAATTTAGAGTTTCCATTGGGCATATTTGCAAGTTATTTCAGCTGGGCTAAGATGAGAGAATTCTTGGGCCGAAATTCTACATTTCTTGGAAGTGCACAGGGGTTGGAGGAATAGAGGTTGAGGAGAGATAAAGGTCGGAGATTGGAGGAGAATTTGGACAAAGTTGGGAGAGATTTCCAGTGGTGGATTTGGGCTTAATTCAGCAGTTTTAGTTTTATGGGGCATTTTCTGGCCAAATTGGGCAATTTGCAATTATTGGGGGTCACTGAGGATCGGTGGATTCAGCCAAAACCCCTTATGGGTTTTTGTGGGTTTATTGAGAGGATTCTATGGATAATTTTAAAGAATTTTTTGGGCGATATTCGAACCTGAAATCCTAATTCTTATAGCAAGGCGAATTGCTAGTTAGGTGGGGAATTTGCACCATTTTGTGGGTTCGACTTTGGCTTGGAGATAGGCCAAACACTTTCTAGGTTTTTCTAGGTTTTACGTAAGGAGCACTCTCCCAATTTTATAGAATTTTCTGGGCAGTCTAGAGTGGGAAAATCTAGGAGCGAAGTCAAGCAACAGTGCAATTTTAGAGCAGGAATGCAGTTTTAGAGCATCAATGCAGTTTTCTAGAGGAGCTTGCTATTATAGTTGTTGAGATTTCTTGTATTCATCACCTGGTGCTTGTAGCTTGCCTTGTGCAAGCCAGGTGCATTTTCTCCAACTCATTTGTACCACAACATTATTATTAATAGAATCTTGGCCAGTTTGTTGATTTGGAGATATTTCTAGCTTATGTGTATGCATTTTTGAAAAACACTGTGTTATTATCTTTGCATGACTTTGTTATCATTGTAAAATTTCCATTAAGAATATTACAGTGGTATCAAAGCATGATCTTGGCCAGTTGTGGAGTAGCCATCAAGATCATGGAAGATTTGGGCATGTATGCGCTGTGATGGGTGAACTATAGACAAACCCATGGCTCAAGCGAAAGTGAGTATCATTGAGGGAAAAATGACCCTCACCCACTTTGATGGTTCAACTAGGAGTTTTGTCAGAAAATGGGTACAAGAATTGGACACATATTTCCGGCTAAACCCCATGAGAGAGGCAGACGTTATTAGACATGCCACTTTGCACTTGGATGGAGATGTTGTACCGAGGGCTAATCCCTTTGGGTCATGTATGTATCACATCCCACAAAGAGTTCACACAAAGGCTTGTGGATAGATTTGACCGAAAGGACACCAGACCCCCTCAAAAGGAGTGGATAGGATGAGGAAAGCTAGAGGATGAGACAAAGAGGCATTTCTACTAGTGGAGACCGGACTTTAGAAGTCAGAAGCTCGAGGAGTAGGTTGAGCAAGAGGACATGCAAGATGGTGAGGGGCACATCGATATACCCGGTGTGGTGCAGGAGTCACCATTGTTGGAGGTCTCTTTGGTAGCTCCAGCTAGCACCTCGGTTGAGGGAGTAGTGCATACACTCGGAGGGCCATCTATTAATGAGATGCCAACAATTGATGAGGTACCCAGTGCTATGACCCAGTTTTTAGATGATGGTCGTCCACAGCAGGTTGATGAGGTGCCTGGAGGCATACTTGTCATTGAGGAGGTACCAGAAAAGAAGGAGGGGTCTAGAGCGGTGACTGTGCTTACAGAGGATAACCGCCCTCCATAGTTTCATCAGTTTTGGGCTAGCCTTCTATCATTGAGAAAGAAGGCCATGACAGTGCGAGAGGCCATTCTACAGCAAAATGAGGAGTTGGAGGGCATGAGAGCGATTTGTGCTAAGTCAACAGCCAAGCTGACTCGCGTTGGGGAACGATTGGGTTCCCTAATGGTTCATTGGAATGCACATTGGAGCGATGGGGCAACCCTACTTAGACATTAGAGGCTGGTAGCACCACCAGGTTACCACTACACATCGGAGAGAGAGAGGCAGAGTCACCTCGACGTATTTTATGTGTTGACCAGGATCGTGAGATGAGGCAACATGAGTTGCACAGGGTGCATCCTTGGCAGGATGGAAGGTTAGTTCCATGTATGGGAGTTTATGCTCTCGATCCTTCCCTTGGGGTTGGATGGCAAGAGATATTGAGTTGGTATTTGGTGGAGCTGGCTAGGAGGTTAGATGCATCCATGGCCACAGCTCAGCGGAGGCTGTGGATTACCAAGGGGGCCCGACGGCCAGACTGTTGTTGGGATCCAGGTGGGATTCTCCATCACATCGTGGAGTCGGTAGGTCATGGTAGCAGCTACGTGATGGACTCGGTGGTTGGGTGCACACACCTTTTCATATCCCCTTCAGAGTTCCTGACAACACTAGTGATAGGATGGATTGGCATAGGAGCAAGTAGATTTCATGAGTTGTCACGGAAAATTGATTGTGCATGGAGTCATAGGCTGATTAGCCTACACTAGCAGGAGCTGGTAGGAGGAGGTGGCATCGACAGACCACCAGACAAGGCATTACATGGAGATGGTGCTCTCATTGGTATATTAGATACTGGAGCTACTGAGGATAGACACAATAGTGTCATTCCCATTGGCATGTGAGGAGTCAGACCGCTCAGGTCTTTCAAGGAAGATGGGGAGATGTAGCCCACATCATGGAGGGATTACAACAAAGTGGTGGATGCGTTGGCACATGTAGGATGGCATATGATACAGGGTGGTACGACAGTAGGTAGTGGTACCCAGGGGTGCACAAGGATATATCGCAGAGTCCAATCTTATGTAGAGCGTTACGACCTAATGCATACAAAACCAATTTTAGAACCTAACATCCAGTGTTGCATAGAGGTATGCAGTGATGAGCAGTGGCCTGCAGAGGAAAATGGAGATGCATGGTTGTTTGATGTAGCATGTTGGCTTGCATTGAGCGACTCACATCACATCGTGTACACGTGGGGAGAGCCAGTTACAGTGACACGGGCAGGATACATAATGGTACAGGATGGTACATTAGTAGCACGGGGTATCCAATGGTGTACAGGGATAGACTGTAGGGTACAGTGCCAGGTCGAGGACTACAAGGATACTCGGTGGGATGCAGGGGCATATGGTGCTGCACAGCGAGGTCTTGGAGGGTTGCCTCCAAGGAGAATTATGGACGGAGACACCTAGCATACCTTTGGGTGTACTTCACCCAGGATCGACAGGGACGCAGATTGGCGATACTCGATGGCATCCATGGGGACTCACATGGTTGTCCTTCTTATACATCACTTACAGGCATAGAAGATTTGGTTATTGTCCTTTGACACACTTGGCGTGAGCAGCTGGGGACAAGTTTCTCACCTGAGATATTGGGATGACACTCAACGCACTAGGGGAGAGACTTCTAAGTGGTGGCATTGGGTCGGTGCACAAGTTGACAACCACAAGTTGGGGGATGAGGTGATCATCTGCAAGGGTGGCATATCATTCATCAATGAGCCTATGCCTTGGGAGCAGGTCACGAGGGAGACATGTGTCACTCTTTCCACAGGGCATGTCAGGACCATGCATGAGCAGAGGATACTGTGTACGATTGAGGCAACTTTCCAGTATGTGTCTGACATCCAAACATTGTATTGGCACACTATTGAGAGGGTGGATGGCAGACTCAATGGTGATGGTTGGCAAGAGTGGGATGGGTCTGAATACACTGAGTCGATTGCGAGTATCAGATAACCATCTATTGGCTGCTTTCATGGGGTAGTTATTTGGCACATGTGGCTTCCAACAGTCATCAGTACTACGCAGTGACAAGCATAGGGCAGTTTAGCATGCACCATATTAGTTCATTATATATGGGACCTATATGTCGATTTCATGCAGGGATTAGGGACGAGGAACAAACAAATTCCAGCAGTTGTTAGAGCTAGGCTGCAACAGGTCTGGTTATGGGATCCAGGGATTGAGTTGATTGATAGGACACTCCATTCTATGATGAGTAGGTTCATAGGAGAGAGTGATCTAGTTCACCTTGGGTGTGACAAATGGGAGATTGTTGAAACCTCCATTGTATGGCAAGGTAGATTTATCTTGTTGCTGCTCAGGATTGAGATTGACAGTGGATGAGTAGACATTGACATCATGGAGATGCCTCGGCAGGATAAGCTTGGCCTTCACAGATATCCTGTAATGATCCTTAATAGGAATACAAGTGATAACAAGCAAATAATACATGCAACAAATTACAAAAACGAAATATTCAACAAACACCCATATAAAAGCTACAAATGGAGAACTTATGAGCCATTTTATTATATTTCTACAAGTCAAATACAATAGATGATGGAATGGTGCACCTAGGCTTGTCTGAAAGGACAAGCAAGATCAAACCCAAGTAGGAAAATGGTTGAGCTGAAGGCTCCCAGCTGCTGCAGCAATCTGCATTGCGCTGCCCAGAAACTACTGCTCTACTAAAGTTCGAATAGCTAGAAGGTGCAATGAAACTGCTAAGAAATTTATATACTTTTAACCCTGGACACCTTGGCCAAAACCCACAAAAAATCAGATATGGTTTGACCCGATTTGGACTTCCCAAAATCGACCCGCAAAGGCACTATTCAATCCCCAGCAATTCTACACTGTCTGCTGCAAAGATACAGCTTAAAACCCCACCTCCGGTGCTCAGAAAATTATGAAACTTTATATTTGGGATCCTTGTCAAAAACCCAGAAAGGATTTTGGTTGGTTTAGACTTCTGATTTTCAACCCCCTTGGAGTCTCACCTCAGCTCTAGCTGCCAATTTCGACTCGCTGGAAACTGCTTGTAAATCCACCTAAAAACTTCTCCAAAATGTTGAGTTCACCCATGTTATCCAATCCCTGACTCCTCGAATGATCTCTTGGCCCAACTCAGCTACTCATAAGTACCACGAAAATTTGTTGTGTGACCTCTGCACTGTCCCCCAGCCCAGCAGTTCAAACTGCTGGAATGCTAGCTCAGCTAGCTGTAAAACCTAGCAAGAACGCTATTCTAATGCTTCAACCTCAGCTCCCGGACAAGCAATCAAATCTCTGCTTGCCTCAATCTCCCTCTGCGTGTTTCCTGGCTACCCAGAAATACGCACTCCTTGCTCTGCGCTGGTTGGTGGAGCTATGTCACTGCCCCAGAACTCCTGAAATCCTTGTAGAACTGCTTCTTTGTGGCGGGCACAGATGGTCCCCCGAAGTAGAGGTTGAATCTCCCGCTTGAGAGATTCGTCGCTAAACAGTCGGTTGACTTAGCTAAACAGAAGAGTGAACAGTCGGGTGATTTTGTTTGCAAGATGTATGAATGAATCCCAAAATGAGAGTTGCTCACTCCTTATAACTCCTTGGGCCTCCCTTTCCTCATGTGGGCCCCTCCATCCACCTATTCGACTTTCCCTCCAAGCTATTCAAATTCCCATGTGTGTGGCCCCCACATTACACTAGCAACCAAATTAAGTCGAATTGCCTCCTAAGTCCCTAAGTCGAAAATGATGGGTTCTCTTCCTTAGCCAAAATTGTGCAAAATTGTATAGCAACACCCTGTTACAAATGTGTTTGAGAAGGGACATGGCAGTCCTCCCCTCCCAAATGTTGCTTGCCCTCAAGCAACCTCAAAGATGGGTGCTCCAATATGTGCTCACCCTCCCAAGTGGCATCCTCATCCGGCAAGTTCTTCCAACGCTCCAAAAATAGCTTGTCCTCATGAAATGCTTAAACGAGCATCCTCTCTAATTGTTGCTCCCCACTGTCACTGCAACATGTGCCAGGGTCCTAGATGTGCCACTGAATCATCCTTGACCTCAGCATTGTCCTAATATGAAAGAATCCTCCAATACCAGGATCCTAGGCCATCCTGTCCAACATGGAGCTCCCCTCGCTCCACTCACTATCCTCCCTGGTGCAAGTACTAGAAGTCCCTTGCTCATCAATTACTCGGTAAAGTCCAATGGAAGATCTGTATGATCTCCCCCTACAATAGTCGAAGCATCCCTAAAGTGTTGATTTGGGGTAGCATCAAAAGT
Organism: Pinus taeda; assembly: GCA_000404065.3. NCBI lineage: Eukaryota > Viridiplantae > Streptophyta > Pinopsida > Pinales > Pinaceae > Pinus > Pinus taeda. The sequence goes on from APFE030471526.1 coordinate 51,340, forward strand.
GCTCTAACCACGAAATTTGGTGGAGAGGTTGGGACACATGAGATCTCCAATACCCAGAAAGGGTTTGGGTAGATTCTAAACAGATTAGGAGATATTAAAATAGTTAATATTTTTAATGGAGTCCCTAAGTCTAAACTTAGAGAAAATAAAATATTAATGTGTATTAATATGAGTATGTGTTAGAATGGTCCAAAAGACATGGATCAAGCCAGATCTAATCTTAGCCTTTGATTAGGGACTTAATCTCGGCCGTTGATATGTCAATAGGAATAGTATAAGAGGAGGCTTGAGGGTCACTTGGAGAATACACTAGACTGATGAGTCATTCTATTCTCTAGAGCGAGGTTTGCTAAGAGAGATAGAATCAGTGATCATAGAGCAACTGAGGGGTATTGAGTACAGAGAGATAGAGAGGCAGAGATAGTGCCTGGAAAGCAGCAAAGCAGCCAGAGAGAGTGACGCAGGAGCAGCCAGTGCTCACGCAGGGCCACGCAGAGGCAACTAAGTGCTGCACAGAGCACTATAGAGCCCAACGTAGCTGACGCAGAGGCTCAGAGAGCTGACGCAAGGCCTCCTGGGGCTGACGCAGACCAAGATAGGCTGACGCAGGGCCAGCGCTGGGCTAGGAGAGGCTGACGCAGTCCAGATTGGGCAAACATTAGGGTTTCTGGGGTAGATTGGTGTTGAGTAGCTGCAAGAAGGATTATCCGGGGTTTTAGCCAGTAGATTTGTCAGAAACGGAAAGATATTACTGCTAAAAAAATTCTATGTTGGGTAGGCCAGTTTCTGCACCTAGATTGTACTCTGATATTTCTTAATAAGAAAAACCTTAGATAGTTGCACCGGTTTTCCCACATTGGGTTTTTCAGGGGACATTAGTGCAAAAATAATGGTGTCATATGGTGTGTTTATTTCTGTTTCTTTTTAGTCGCTTATTTGTAATGTGTTGAGCATGCACTAGTGTTTATTTTCAGTATTTATGATCCAAGTGGCTCCAGGGACACACAGGACAACGAGGGCTTATGGAAGCTCAAAAATCAAAGTGACTAGAATACTTTCTAACCAGGACTAGAGCGTAGATATCGTTTCCCTGATCGTAGCGGTGTGAACGGTTCGTCAATCCGAGCTCATATGAGGGAGAACAAGCCAGTCAAAGTTTTGGTCAAAGTTGGGTTGTGGGCCAGGTTTAAGTGTCCTACAATTTGACCGACCTCAGGGCATGAAACCTAGCTCCCGAAAGTGGGCGAAATTTTTGCCTCTTTAATTTGTCTAATAACCCTTATGTTAGACAAAATTAAATATGGCCTATTATATATAAAAAAAAATAATAAATAATCTATATATATATAAGTGAAGTGGCAGGCCACCACCCCCGCCACCCCCAAGCCATAATTACAAAAGTTGATTGTTAAAAGGTCGGCGGGCCATGACCCCCGCCGGCCCAACCACAACCACAAACCAAAGAACCGATGGGTCGTGACCCCAGCGGGTCCACCCTAACCCAACCACATGTTAATAACCATAATATTATTTGGGGTGGGTGGGCCACCTCCGGTGGACCCGGCCCACAGTCCCTCAACTGCACCACTACATAAACATATGTCGTATGTTAATATGGAGGCCAACGGGTATCGAGGCCGCGCCAGCCATGTGGGCTGGCCCGCCACCATGCGGCGGCCCCATGTCACTCCATGTAACAAATGCAATGTGCCAACATGTATTCATGCACCCCATTTAATGTTAATGGATATACGGGAGTTATGGGGCGGACCGCCCAAGGCGGACTCGACCCCATCAACAACTAAACGTGCCTCCCAAACATAAAACTAAAATGGTATATGGTGTTAAAATGGGAGGGGGGGGTTTGGCCACCCGACCCCTCCTCAACTATTGCTATTTCTCACCAATGCGCCAGCCAACCCACATTGAAAAATCCTCCTAAAAACTCATATAAACCTAGCATTTGCCAGTGCGCCAAGGATGGAGGAACCAGGAGCGCGCACAGAAATCGAGGCATTTTTAATTAAATTTTTAATGCAGGGTGGAACCATGAACCTGAGAAAAACATAGGCAGAACCATGATTGGCGAAATTCTCAAGACGGTGAAATTTTTGTAGTGTCCAAATTGGACAAATTTTATGTCGATCTTACACCTCTTAGCGATACGAATCCGATGGTGCAGTCAAAATTTCGATCTAAGCTGCAAATTTGCAGAGGACCAGGAGGAGGGAATTTTTGAGGAATCTAGGGAGAATCTAAAAGATTCCTTAAGCCCCAGATTTACACTTTCTCAGAATTCAGAAATTTGATTGTCTATTTTGCACCATTCGACGCCACAAATCTAATGGTACATTCAAATTTTTCATTTTCTCATTTTATTTTTCGGCCACTTTTCTAAGTGGAGTGCAGGTGTCAGCATTCATGTGCGAGTAGCCATTCTATGAGATTCGACGCCGCGATATTGATGGTACGTCCAGCTTCAGTGGTTTGACATACTTTTCTTCAGATGGCCTCAAAATGTGAGGTATATGCAGTGTGTTCATGTACTTCTTTTTGCTATGCATTGTGTTGCACAGATCCCTGTTTGATGTTTGATGTAGGATCTTGTTTTCTTACTTGTCTCATGATCCCTGCTTGATGTGATCCGGGATCATTTGTGGGATGTACTTGTCATGATTCGTCATGTTTGTTTGAGATCTCTTTGTCATTATGTTGATGGGATACTCATGTGTCACCAAGTATGATTGCATTGAAATCCCTTTTATGCCATGTATGATTGCATTGAAATCCCTTTTACGCCATGTTGGCAGGATGTTCATTATCATCATGCATGAGTTTATGTCATACTAATAGGAGTCCTTTTTGATTGAGAATTCTTATAGCGAAACATCTCTTGGAGCCATTCCTACAGGAGGGCATTTTCCTTGTATGATAGCGACATCACCTCTTATGTCCATCATCACTATTGACAACACTTAATGCAATGGCCTACACCATCTTGACATCGGGGCCCGGAGACGTAGTCCCTCCTAGACGAACTCCGTTATCAATGGCTTGTTTTCATGTGCTGATACTTGTCATGTTCCTTCTTTACATCATGCACATGTATTCATTTATGTTATTTTAAAATGTAATTTAACACATCACCAAAGTAAAAGGTCTTGGAAGGGTCCTTTGTCACACCTGGACCTGGATCAATTTACATTGTAAATAACTTGTTAAGGATAATAACAAGTAGGTAGGAATAAATCAGATATAGTGCATGGAGGGTTTCTAACTAAGTAAACTTAGAAACTTCAACATGGTATCAAAGCGTGATTGCAGATCACAGGAGGACTAAAAGACATCAGCCGAGCAGAGCAATAGCAGCAGAAAAAGCTATCTCGAGGTGACAAAAGTTGTTTCTAGTAGCGCAGAAGCCAAGGAGTGTGACGCAGAGCCAGCCAGGGCTTACATAGGGTCATGCAGAGGCAGCTGGGAGCTACGCAGAGCCTCAGAAGAGGCCAGCGTTGCTGACGCAGAGGGCCAGAGGGTTGACGCAGACCCATCCAAGGTGAACTAGGGCCAACGTGAGGCAGAGAGGGGCTGACGCAGTCCATAGATAGGCAGTTGTTGGGATTTAGAAGGCTACAGGAATATTGCACAGTGGAGCTAGTGAGGTATTGTAGTCAGAACAGTACCTAACAGGGCAAGGCCAGAGGAGTTTCTACCGAGGGTTTCTAGCTGAGGAACCAAGATCAGTGGTGCGGTTGCACAAGACGATCAGAGTAGGGGGCATCTCGACAAGCGGCAAAAGGATTTCTAGGAGGGAAATTAGGACTCAAAGGGAGTCTAGAAGAGAACTTCCAAACGGGAAGTAGAGACTCAGAGGAGTTGAACAAAGAACTTCTAGGAGGGAAGTAAAGGAGCATCATGGCATTACACGAAGTACGAGACCAAGATAGACTGGACGAAGCATCAAACTTCGCAGTCTGGAAGGCCAAAATCTTATCCGTACTTGATAGGAATCATGTCAAGAACTTCGCCTTGAAGGTAATAGTTGTCCCAATCGACCCCAATGATAATGATAGGTACGAGAAGGCAATGGCAAGGGCCAAGAGCATTATCCTTGACAGCGTCCAGGATCATGTAGTACCACACATAGCCAAGAAGGAAACGACATTTGAGATGTGGGAGGCTCTCAAGAAGTTGTACCAGCATACTTCTGTGCAAAGAAGAATGTTGCTCGAGAATCAGATGAGGTCGTATCAGATGAAGAAGGGACAATCGATCGACACCTTCCTCGGAGGACTGAATGAGATCCGATATCACTTGACTGCTATAGGGGCGACATCGGATCAGGAGCTAATGGTGAGGACATCCCTAAATGCTGTCTCAGAAGACTGGGAAGTATTTGTCCAGAGTATATTGGGCAGAGGGACACTTCCACCTTGGGACGAGATGTGGGCAGCGCTTCGCTAGAAGAGATCAAACCGCAGTCGAAGATGGGTAGCAACAACAAGGGGATCAAAGTCAAGCTGGAAGAGGAAGATGTGGCCCTAGCATCTGAGGGAAAGCAGGAAAAGCGAAAGAAGAAGGATCTCTCCAAGATCAAGTGCTTTCACTGTGGGGAGCTGGGGCATTATGCGACCCAGTGTCCAACGAAGAAGAGTAAGGGAGAGTCTTCCGAGACTAAGGCAGCACCAGCACGAGCAAAGAAAGAAGTTTTGACAGACAATGATTGTGCCATGAGTGCACACGCACCACTTGAGTGGAAGTGGGGAGACATCGAGCTGTAGTCAAGCGGACTACAGGCGATGAGGGGTAGGATCCTCGAGGTACCCAGACTCTTGGTTAGACCTTGCTACGGCAGCCCCGTCAAGGAGTAGCAGGACTGGCTAAGTGGGAAGAGATGGATGCGGATGGAGTGATAGAGAGAGCTACACTACAGGAGTCCCGAGACAACACAAGGCTAGCAAGCTACTGCAGTGCGAGAGGCACATGAGTTTTGTAACAGTGCAGGTTGGCATAGAGAGGTGTGCAATGGTGCGAGATGCAGGGAGTTGTTGCAGCAGTGCAGAGGTCAGAGAGGGAGCACTTGCCAGCGGCAGAGGGAGCTTCAACATCAGTGGGTGTCTCTAGCCCAACAGGAAGGTCAGATTGGGAGAATAGTTACTTATTTCTTAGTAACTGAGTTGCAGTGCAGCGATTGGTAGAGCGATGCAGCATGATGAGAGAAGGTGCAGTGTGGATGCAGTGCTGGGAGAAAGGACCAGCAGCAGCATGGATGCAGAGGGAGTTGTCGTATAGATGCAACAGTGGCAGTGGCAGAACCATGGATAGCAGTATAGGATGCAGCAGTGCAGAGGATGTTGGGCAGGAAGGCCTAGCATCAGCACAGGTACCAATGCCAGATGATCAGAGTAATACTCAGTGAGTAGTATTGCTAGAGCACAGTCCTCGCTAAGAGGGAGTGTTGATTTGGGGTAGCATCGAACACACTCTAGCCATGAAATTTGGTGGAGAGGTTGGGGCACATGAGATCTTGTAATATTTCTAATTAGCCATGGCTAATTGGAATATTCGATTTTGCTTAATTTTGCCTTTTATAGTTATTTATGAATAAAAAAGTGAGGGAAAGGGGGCATGACTCACTTTTAGAATAAAAGTCACTTCCTAGTAGCACAACATTGTGACTTAAAGGGGAGCCAAGGGGGCTAGAAGGGGGACGCAAAAATGGAGCCCACACAGACACTTGGAGGGACTGCACAGAAGGGAAGAAACACATGGCAAGAGAGGGATTATGCTGGAGAAGGTGAACCTTGGGATTGAGAGAGGCAAAGGCTATAAAAGGAGAGAGGAGCTTCCTCATTTTGGCATTCGGTTATGTGCAATTGAGCTAGTCACTTTGACTTAGAAGCACGCTAGCTGTTTAGCTAGTCTGCAGCACTGTTTAGTGCATTGAGTGTCTCCGTTCGCAGATCTCATCCTTAGCCTCGGGGGACTTCGAGTGTCTACTCGGGCAAGGTATTTCCATCAGCATTTTGGTAGTAGTTTCATCAGCATTTCTGGCAAGAGGATTGAGCATCTTGGAGGACTGCGCAACACTAAGAGGGATGACGCAGTTCTTTCTGGCAAGACTTCTGGCTTGAGGGTTTGCAGTAGGATTTGTGCTAGGAGATTGAGCAGGGGATCAACCCTTGCATATTGGAGGGTTTTGGCAGAGGTTTCAAGCAGATTTCTGGAGGGTTTCATTCAGTGGCAGCGCAGAGCCTTGAGAAACTGCGTAGAACCCCAAGGGGGTGATTTTCAAGGGTCGACCATTCCAGGAAAGCTTTCTAGGTTTTTCTGGGTTTCTTGAGTAGAGTCTGATTCCAGAGTTTCAACCTTTTTTTGAGGAGGGGAACAACCTCAAATTCTCATTCGATTTCCAACAGCAGCAGCAGCAAGACAGCTTTCCAGCAGCTGGGACGCAGATTAGTGTGAGGCCATTCCTTTGCTATTCTGAGTGTATTTCTTCACTTGCCTTGTGCAAGTCGAGGTGCCATCTTTCTAATCACCTCCTGTACTCATTTTATTGCTCAGTGTAATAAAATGGCTTAGCATTTCTTGCTGCATTTCTTGAGTATTTGTTTACGTTTCATGTATACGTTGTTGTTTGTTGCACTATCATTATTTCATCTCTGTGAGTTTTCGGGCTATTATACCACTTGTACGTTTTTCTGGTTGGGGTTTGCTGGTATTTGAGAAATATTCCTGGGAAGGGATATTACAGTGGTATCAGAGCATAGTTCTGGCTCAGCCTGTGGAGCTAGCAATCTATGACATCGGGGGAAAAACCCTACATCTATTATAGAGGTAGGAGATACAGAGACACTGGGCATAGGTTGGAAACGGAGAGGGAGACTGTGTTCCAGTAGTGGACGCAAAACAGGAGGAGCCTGTGGTGGACGCAGAGCAAAAGGATCCGATGGTAGACGAGGACGAGAAGAGATTTGCATATATGCTCCTCAAATCAGTGCAGGATCTGTCGAGGCAAATTGAGGTGATGGAGCAGAGATTCACAGCAGTAGAGGCCAGACAGCGTGAGAGCCCATGGGTTTTTCAGATTGGTGAGGGATCAGGTGCATCCCATCATTTGCCAGAGTAGCGTGATATTGCGTAGCAGGTGGCCTCACATGCCCCTACAAACGCTCTACCATGCCCACCTTCTTAGGAGCAGACAGGAGGGTCGGAGCCCAGCAGGAGGTAGAGCCCGGTCATATGGGCGATTATTTTGCAGAGTACGAGGCCTATGGGCAGGAGTTCAGTGATGCTCTTTCATTCAGAGACTTTGTTCAGCTCCAGCGGGATAGTAGACCCCGCGACCATCACAAAGGGTACCAACATTACCATGATGGTGACACCCACTGTGCAGCGAGTTGATTCCACTTGCCTACATTTGAAGGTTTGTCAAACAGTTCGACAAAGTCTTGGGTGGAGAAGCTGGACATTTATTTCCAGCTTAACCAGATGTCGGAGACAGAGGCCATCAAGGTGGCAACGTTGCATTTGGATGGTGAGGCTCAAGATTGGTGGTTTCATGGGATGGTTACACTCGGACACTCCACAGTGACAACATATGCCGAGTTCACCAGTAGATTGATAGAGCGATTTGATCGTAGGGATCCAGAGCAGCATTTTGTTGAGCTGACGAGGCTCAAACAGACAGGGAGCCCAGAGACCTACATTGCAGATTTCTTGAGGGTCTCAGTGATGGTGCCAGATCTATCCACGACACAGAGGATCTATATGTATGTTAAGGGGTTAGCACAGCCACTTTGAGGTTTAGTCCGATCCACTAGACCAACCACACTCCAGGACGCCATTAGCAGGACCCGGAACTTACAGGATGTCTTACCCAGGACCCGGACACCTTACCCCCAGAGATAGACTTTCCAGTCTAAGGGGAAGGATGTGAGGATTCCACCTCCAAAGGGGAATCCGGGACGAGCACAAATATACGATGATGCCAGGAGGGAGCTGAAGAAGAAGTGGTTGTGCTTCACCTGTCAGGAGCCATGGGCACCAGGGCATAGATGTGCTGCTGGCAAAGCACATTTTATTGAGGTCTTCTCTGAAAGTAGTGGGGAAGAGGATGATAAGGATGATGTGGAGGCAGGAGATAGTCATGCCGTGCAGGGACCTTTGCCACCTCCACCAGCAACAGGTGGTGCATCTTTTGCACCTACTGGAGGGGCCCTTGCAGCATTGCAAGGAGTTCCCAAGTATCTGACGCTACGCGTACGGGGGACAGTACGTGGCGAGCAAGTATCAGTTTTGGTTGACAGTGGGGCGACCCACAACTTCATCGATGCACAGATGGTTGAGTGAAGAGGTATACAGACAGAGAGCTTCGATGGGTTTTCGGTTTTGGTCCCAGGAGATCAGAGCATGACATATGCTCGTTATGTTCCAGATCTATCAATGATGATGGGCTTACACATTGACTGACCACTTTTTCGTGGTCGATATTCCGAACACCAATGTGATATTGGGTGTTCAGTGGCTTATCACTCTAGGGAAGGTCACGACAGATTGGAAGACCCTAGAGATGGAGTGGGATGATGAGAAGAAAGGAGGCATGAGAAGATATGGGGTCAGCACACATATCCGCCTCAAACTATTTTGGCTCATCGGATGGAGGCAGTCTTCCGGAAGGGAGACATAGAGTGGGCAGTAGAGCTGTGTGCATCAGAGGCAGGGACTACAGGGCATACGGTACATCCGAAGATACAGTCCATCCTTGATCGGTATGCCATAGTGTTTGGGGTGATTCCGCCGGGACAGCCACTGGACTGGGGGTTTGAGCACACCATCGAGCTTGAGCAGGGCATACAGGCAGTTATTACCACCCCCTATAGGCACCCCAAGGCCTATCGAGATGAGATTGAGCGGGCTATCCAGGAGATGCTGACTCTTGGGCACATTCGGCCGAGCACGAGTCCTTTTGCTTCTTCCGTGGTGTTGGTGAAGAAGAAGGATGGCCCATTGAGGATGTGCATTAACAACAGGGCCCTGAACAAGAAGACACTGAAGAAAAGGTACCCCATACCCAGGATCAACGAGTTGATGGATGAGCTGAGAGGAGCACGGTTCTTCTCAAAGATTGATTTGAGATCTGGGTACCATCAGATTCGTGTGAGGGAGCAGGACATTCCCAAGACCGCCTTCAGGTGTCACTATGGGCACTTTGAATTCTTGGTGATGCCCTTTGGGCTAACCAACGCCCCCGCCACATTTCAGTCCTGCATGAATCACATCTTCCGCAGTCACTTGAGGAAGTTTGTGTTGGTATTCTTTGATGACATTCTCATTAATAGCAGGACTTGGAAGGAGCATCTCCAACACATTAAGACAGTGCTGCGTATCTTGCAGGAGCAGCACTTCTATGCCAAACTCTCAAAGTGTGAGTTTGGTTTGACAGAGATGTTGTATTTGGGGCACATCATAGGGGTGGACGAAGTGAGAGTCCACGAGGAAAAGATCAGGGCCATTAGAGAGTGGTCGGAGCCGAGGAACGTGACAGAACTACGGGGGTTCATTGGCATTTGTACTTACTATCGGAAGTTCGTCAAGAGTTTCTCACAGCCTGCTGCACCCCTGACAGATTTGACGAGGAAGGAGGCTTTTAGTTGGTCGAATACAATGCAGTGAGCTTTTGACATGCTCAAGGAGGTTATGAGCAGCTGCCCAGTACTTGCATTGCCAGATTTCACGCAGCCATTTGTTTTGGAGTGTGACGCGTCGGGAGAGGGGATTGGCGCAGTATTGATGCAGGGAGGTCACCCTATAGCCTATGAGTGTCGGAAGCTCCTTCCGCACGAGAGATTGTATTCTATATACGACGACAAGATGCTGGCCATCATGCATGCATTGGCCAAGTTCCGGCAATATTTAGTAAATTAGTAGGCAACAGGTTTAGGGTGAGCACTGATCACAACAGCCTCAGATTCTTTTTGGAATAGAAGCAGCTACAGGAGAGGCAGCAGAAGTGGATCAACAAGATCCAAGCATATGACTTTGACATTGAGTATGTCAAGGGTAAGAACAATGTGGTAGCAGATGCTCTTTCACGTAGACCAGCCATGTTGTCTCTTATGAGCTTGGACACAGACTGGAGGGCTTGACTCTTAGTAGAGTACTCCAAGGACAGGTTTGCATGTGAGGTTTTGGATGGGCAGGTGGTGGATGACAGGTACAGGGTGGTCGATGAGATCATCTACTACAGGGAACAGATCTTCTTGACTGAGGGATCTCCGCTCAAGAAGAAGATAATCTAGGCATCACATGATTCACCATTGGCCGGCCATCAGGGGTTTACCAAAACCTACAGGGCCATCAGAGAGAGGTTCTCATGGAAGGGCCTCAAGGAGGACGTACTCCAACATATCCGGGACTGCGACGTTTGCCAGAGGAACAAGTGGAAGATGAGCCATCCCGCGAGTTTATTGCAACCTCTTCCCATTCTGAAGGGAAAATGGGAGAGTATTTCGATGGACTTCATCACAGGGTTGCCCATGGTATAGGGCAAGGATTGTTATTTGTTATTGTTGACCAGCTAATGAAGTACGCACATTTCTTTGCCATATCCGCACACTACACAGTAGCACAGGTGGCCAAGCTGTTCTTCAGAGAGGTCTTCAGGCTACATGGTCTTCCTAAGGCCATCGTCAGTGACAGAGACAACCGTTTCATGGGCGGGTTTTGGCAGGAGCTTGTTCAGCTAGTGGGGACGGAGTTGACACTGAGCACCAGTTATCACCCACAGACAGACGGACAGACAGAGATAGTTAACAAGTGGCTGGAGGGCTACTTGCGTAACTACGTCAGTGGGCAACAGAGAGCATGGCTAAAGTGGCTACATCTAGGGGAATACTGCTACAACACTACACATCACATGTCCATTGGTATGTCACCATTTTATGCTTTGTATGGATATCATCCTTTATCTTTTGTTGACATGATGTTTGGTGATAGCAAGGCTCCAAGAGCCAAGATTTGGATCCAAGAGAGTCAGGATATCCTCCGAGCTCTCAAGGATAACATGGCTACAGCGCAGAACCAGCAGAAGCTATATGCTGACAGG
>APFE030471527.1:1246-71255 GCA_000404065.3 Pinus taeda
AGTGGGCTTCTATGGGGCACAATAGTAACAATATGGGCACTACATGGGTACATCAATATAATAAGTGGGTTGTACTAATAACAATAAGGGGTTACACTAGCAGTATAGGGGCCTAACAAATTTCCTGTAATACCAATTTCACTAGCATAAGGTGACCTACCATATTTAGTGATTTGGAGGTCCAATTGGCTAGCATTTTTTGCATATTGATTATCAAAGCTTCCCAAGTAGACTGATCCAAGGGTTTGTCAGTGAGGGGAATACCAAGGTATCTAGAGGGGAGATTTCTTTTTTGAAATTCTAGGATTCTAGCAATGTTTCCTTGAATAGTCAGAGGGGTATTGAAGAAGAACAACTTGGATTTCTTGATTGATGGAGGTGCTAGAGGCTGTAGAGAAGTCAGAGAGAATGGCCTTGAAGGATAAGGCTTCTTTTGTTGTAGGGAGACCCATGAGTAGAGTGTCATCCACAAATTGTTGGTGCATGGAGGGAGGAGCGGAGGTATAAAGATTAAGGCCAGAAAGGGCATTGGAAGAAGAGGCACCCATGATGGATCGGCTGAGCCCTTCTGCCATTATGAAAAAAATAAAAGGAGAGATCAGATCCCCGTGTAAAATGCCTCTGGAGGGATTGAATGGCTGAGAGGGGGAGCCATTCAAGAGAATTGAGAAAAAATCCATTGAGACCATTGCCATTATCCATTTTATACAATCTTTATGAAACCCAAAAGCTGTCAGGACCTCTCTCATGTAGGCCTTTGTATGTTTCCTTAGTATGAGAATTACCATGATATTTTGAATGAGAATTTCATAGATTTAAGCACGACCAAGGTTGAGTACGATGTTATTAGCATGGATAGTTGTCAAGCAGGATGAAGAAGCTCTTTAGATAGTTTTTTGAGCAAGTTATGGATATGACAGGAACACATTGTGATAATAATGAGTGAGATCTGATTGGCAGAGAATTAGGTATATTCTTGAGACTACGATACCTTCATATATTAAGACAACACTATTGTACAAGACAATATTAGGCTTGTGGTTGTTGCCTCCATGAGACGAAGTTTGAACAAGGTATCCTTTTTGTGAGATATATATATTTTTGTTCTAATATAATATTTGATTTGATGTCCTGTATGAAAAAGAGATTGCTACTATTGATACATGATGATTACCATATATAATCACGATGATATGTTTCTGATATACAAGGAGCATGACTAATCAAGAACATTGAGCCAGCTCTTTCTCCCTATGTGAGCTCCCAGAGTGAGGAATTGAGATGGATTTCTCCTAGGGTTGAGGGATCTTTGGCCAATAAGGTCATAGATGGTGCTCCCCTATCTGCTACCCATAGGGTTGGAGATGTTTTTATCCTATCTTGTTCCTTGCAGACTATACCCCAGTTGGCATCATACCCACAAGCAGGGCTTGTTGGGAACATCTCTTCCCATCTAGCCAACGGGTTGAGAGTATACTTGTGGGTGTACAACCCAAGCTGATTATGATACAGGTCTTATACCACATGAATCTTGAGGGTCAGTGTTGGGAAGATCAATGGGAAATAGGATGGGTTGAGATGTGCACCCCTATATCACCTATTGCTTGATATGGGGTTGCAGATGTTTAGCTCCCCCATGAGATTCCGAGTTGAGATGTGCTCCCCGATGTATTATTGGGTTGAGATATGCTCCCCTATGTTGTTCTAGGTTGAGACTAAGCTCCTCGATGTGGTTTTAGGTTGATATATTCTCCCTGATATTTCTTCGGATTGAGATGTGCTCTCCAATGTGTTAGATGGTGGTAGATTGAGCTCCCCTCCAATGTCAAATTATTCTTCTTTTGTATTTTATAATGTTCAACATATGATCAAGGAAAATCAAGAGATAAGCAAGAATAAGCAAGAGATGAGAAGAAATGAGGATTGATGACATTCGACGACGAGATACTTGAGACAAGATATGAATTGATGTCAGGATTCTTGTGATGATTACATGATGCAGTTGGAATTTATCCCTAGTTGAGAGGGAGTGTTAATCTGGAAACTCAATGACAAATTCCAACCATGGGATGAGATTCCTATTTTCAAGAGGACCAATTTTGACTATTCAAATGCTCAATTTGGATAAGGGAAAGTGTATTTTTGAATTAAAATCCCACATGTGCACATTTGATTAGATCAGCCTCAAAGAAAATGTAAAAGCCCTGTGTTAAAAGTTCATGTAATAAAGTTAATAAAGGAAAAATAAGACCAAGGTCATGGGACATGTATTCCAAGATGAATGCTGGGAAAAACATCCTAGTGGGTGTTCACTTGATTTATTATGGCTAAGGGAAATTAGAAAAGGCAATGGAAAAGGCTTTGGAAAGGCAAGAGGCACTAATTGGAATTTTATCTATGAAAATAAAGGAAAATAGGAGAAAAGGAATGTGAAAGGCCACAGGTTGCATGTTAGGAGGAAATTGAAGGAAAATAATGGAAATTGAAGAAAATAGAGGCCTCAATAATAAAAAGGCTTCTAAAGATCCGTTCACAGTGTTTTGACAATTTTGGGTTGCAACTCTATCTTTATTCTCTCTACTCTCTCATACTCTTGCACACCTGGAAAATTCTTGGAGCACTCTATCATTGGGGAAAGGAAGGTAAAGGAAGGAAAATGAGGCAAATGGAAGCAAAGATAAAGGAAGGAAGAGTTGGATCAAGCGACTACAGTTGGACTACTTGCAGGTATCAAGTTGTATGTATGATTTCTTTGCTAGTTTTGGCATGCATGGTACGTGCATGTGTGTATTTGGTCCTCTTGTTATCATTGGAATGGATTTTTCTGGGTGTGATAGTGGTTTGAGCCTTTCCTTGACATTTCAGGATATCCATGGTGTGACGGGGTTATTTCATTTGGTTGAGTTGGATTGTTGGATGGTTTTGGAAACGCGTGAGGTGGTCTCAGGAAAATTCCCAAAGTCCTAGGAATCCCTTGACTGGTAATGGTGAGATACACAGTAAAGCCCAAGGGTGGAGAAAGGAAAATTCCTTAAGGTATTGGTGAAGAAATATGGAGGCATCCATGCTTGGTAGTCCTAGTGATCCCTCAACTGGTAATGGTAGGATTTCGGTAAAGGCTGTAGTGTATGTTTCTTTGTTTGGGCCTAGGAATCCCTTGACCGGTAATGTTGGGATGCATGGTAAAGCCTAACAAGCACTGGTTGGTTTTTTTGTGAGTCCCACATTCATTCTTGGAATATGGCATGAGGGTGATTGACTAGAAGAAATATTTGGTTCAGTCCAATCTATGGTCAGGTGATACATGGAAGTCCCTGACTTGGTTGGTTTTTGCATATGTTAATAAGAGTTATTTTCCCTTGTATTTCATGAGTAAATGTATTTATTATCATGTGGATTTGATGGTTGTTCTATCATTATTATGATTCTGGTTATATGTTGGTTACGAGCATGGTTTTATGATAGACTTGAGTTATGAGTCTCATCATGCTTTGATTAGTAAATTAAATGATAATGAATGTATGACCTAATATGTGATAATGCAGCTATTGTGAAAGGGCATCAAACCTTCTTGATGAATATTAAATAAGTATGAGGCCCCTATGTTCAGATATGCATTTATGACTTGTACATTACATGTTCATGATGTGTTTGACAAAATTCCTGTCATGGTTAAGATGAGTCAGGTTAGGTCCTTGTTCAAGTTTTTCTTTAGAGGCCTTATCTCCTTATTATTTATCATCTCTGAGAGTTTCATTAAGTTCTGGGCAGAGGCCTGGGTCCTAGCCCTAAAAAAGTGGCTCAGATCTTGGGGTCACTCGCACAAAACTAAGTGAAAAAGGCTATAGTCATTGGGATGCAGGCTCATGTGAGCGACCAGGGAATCTTAGTCATTGGCTTGCCTTTTCAAGGGAGTGACTAAGAGCCTAAGTCAGTGAAAATCTAAGCTAACGCATGAGTTGGGAACCTAGGGTGGTTGGTTAGCTCATGGGGGTCCTATAGCACCTGAGGGAGGTATATAAAGTTTTGATTCGTTGGTTCCACTTCCTCAATTGTACTTAGGGAGTTGAATCATATCATAGTAACTCTTCGTCACATATTTACCCCGGTGGACAGGTAAGCTTGGGTAAGTGTGGGAGGAGGGTGTTACAGAGTGGTATCAAAGCATGGTTCAGCCCTTCGACTGGATGGGTGGAATGTGTTTGTCATGCATGCATGTAGGTTGTATATGTGCTTGATGTGTATGCATGGTGATGGTCATTATTGCAGTTATGTTGTCATGTATAATTTGATGAAGTTGTTGTTGGGATGTGTTTGTCATGCATACATGTCGGTGATATATGTGTTCATTATACATGTCATTGTCGATGTGTTGTTATGCATGTATTGTTATGGGCGTGTTTTTCATGTATAAGGTCATGGTATGCAGTTGGTATTGTCATGCATGATGTCTATATATTGTTATGCTTATGATTATACATGTATTGTGCTAATTTGGTTGATCTTGCAGACGATATATCCTCCCCTGAATTATATTGAGGTATGTCGGTTATGTTTATATTTTGGTTTAGTTGACATGATCTACTTGCAGGAAGAAGAAGATAAAACATGACTAGAAAAATGGTGGATTATAGTTCACGAGATTCTCCCTACATATCATATGAGCAACATGGTGATGAATACTCCCCTCACATAACAGACACTTTAAGAAATTTGAAGGCAGAAATAAGAAGTTTCAAAGCAGATAATGACATAATAATACAGTCATAATAGAGACTTTCCAAGGCATATGAGAAACAACAAGAGGTTAATGCAATTATCCTTCAGATTTTGTCAAACTTGCAAGGATAGGGACCACTTAGGATCAATCTTGAACAAGAGGATAGGACTAATGAGCCTATGGTAGTAGATCTCATGATGGGAATAGGTTGGAGAGGGATGATACCATTGGGGATGGAAGATTCTTAGACACACCTAATAGGAGAGGCAATGGACATGGGATTTATTCTAATTCTGGTTCGAATAAGTACCATGGTCATCATTGCTATCATTCTTACAGGAGGAGTGGCAGGGGATATTTTCCATATGAGTTCAAGAAAGCCAAGCCACCTACATTTTATGAAGAAATGAATAATTCATAGGATGCAGAAGATTGGTTGCTTGGCATGAATAATTTCTTCATATTGTATAACTATTCAGAGAACATGGAAGCCAAGATAGCTACCTTAAGTCTTAAAGGTAAAGCGGACATTTGGTGGGAAGACATGAAGAATGTCAAAGGCATTCAGGAAGAGGAGTGGACTTAGATGGAGTCTGAAATACTTTTCAGGAGGAATTATATATCTAAGAGATACTATGATGATAGGGAAAAGGAGTTCTATGATTTTAATATGGGGTCTATGACTGATGAGGAGTATACTAGTATATTCTTGGAGTTGTTGAGGTATGTGCCTTATCTCAAGGAGGAGAAAGCAAAGATTAAGAGATTCATCAATGGGTTGTTGGTAGCGTTCAACGATGGGAACGAGTTTGATGAGCCTAGATCATTGGAGGAAGTTGATATGTAAACTGTTGTGGATATTCCACTAGACAGTTCGTCACAATAGTTGTTATAATATTATATTAAAAATCTTAGATTCTAGACTATTACAATTTTATTTAATTTCTAGATCTGTAAAATTAATTGTAATTAGTGCATGCATGTAAAAGTAAATCGAGTAGAAAAGTAGAGAACGATAAAATAAGCTCACACACACATAATACATAAGATATTCTCTCTAGGGAACCCTTTCAGGAGAAAACCTAGCTAGAAGGTGAGGTCGCTTCGCTCTTTTTCTCTGTCTGGAAGTATGGATGCAGATACAAAGAAGTAATGTTTGTGGCTCATGGGCTACTATAGTGCATAGATCCCCTCTATGCACTCTACCTCCTATCTCTCCTGGATATATTTGATCAACTATGGAACAAAATTCTCTCGAAATAATGGAATGCCTCTTCCCCCTAGTGGCCTGATTATAACACAACCTGATAGCCTACTAGTAGTTAATTTTGACTACATCAAATCTTAACTAGAGTTACAAAATAGACTCTTCTAAAGTATTTTACAAAAGAAACACATGGCTAGCCCCTTTTCCATGAATAATGGGGGCTGATGCGGAATCCTCCCAAACTATAGGTGTGAAAACATGAAGGTCAACTTCTGTGTGGCATAACTTTTGCATACAGACTCTGATTGATGTGGCTCTTGCGTTGTTCGAAAGATTTATATGTGTAGAATAACTTGAAAAGGTGTTTCACTTTGGAAGAAAATTTTTACCCCCAAAAAACATCATTTGATGCCTCAAAACGCTCCCGGAAGGTTTCAAACCCTGTTTCACCAAACTAGGTCCCATGGGTAAAAACGGTCCCGTGAGTTGATTCCTCCAGTTTTTCCACTCCAAATGCATCGAGATGGATGAGAAAATATAATGATCCAATTCAAATCATACCTCCCCATTTTGGGAGGCTTTTGTTCCCCAAAACATTTTACTAAATGAGGTGAGGAAACGTTTCCTCCACCTTCTCTCTGGTGTATCACTTAGCTTTTCCTAGAAGTTGTCCCTTCAACCCAATCTACCAAAGGTCTTGTTGCCCTTGACTTGTAGTTCTCGACCTCTTCTAAAAAATTATATCTTTTTTCAACTCTCCCTGAGTGTCTAATTCCAAATCCTCCACAGAAGGTAGAACTTGTTCCTCTTCCTGATCTAGCATGGAAGGCTCATAGAATTTCAAATTACCTACATTTACCACTGACTAAATGTGCATATATGGTGGTAAACTGAGTCGATAAGCATTATCACCCACCTTTTCTAGTATCTCAAAGGGATCATACCTTAGTGCCTTGATTTTCTTACCAGGCCCCTATAGTATTTCCTCATTCAACTGTAGCCATTCGTCTGTTGTAGCTTATTCTAGTCCTACAAGTACTATAATGGTTGGTGATCTGTGTGGATTATTATCTCCTTTCCCATCAGGTAGTGCTTCCACTTCTTCACAACTTGCACCATGGCATAGAGTTTCTTTTCATAGGTAGGGTAGTTAAGAATTTCCCCATGAAATACTTCAGAATGATCGAAAACAGAGCTTCCTCCTTGCATCAAGACAACTCCCATAACATACCCACTCGCATCTATCTCCACTTCAAAGGGTTGTTGCAAGTTTGGTAATGCCAGAATTGGTGCTTCACTGATATTCTTCTAAATTAACTCATCGAAATCCTTTTGATGCCCTTTTCCTCACTGGAAACTCTTGCCACTTGCAGTTGTGGCGTGGAGCAGTGCTTCTACCACTGAAAACGAGGTTATGAATTTCCTCAGGTACTGTGTTGCTCCAATGAAACTCCTAACCTCAGTAACATTAGTAGGCACCAACCATTTCATGATGGCCTCCATCTTGGAAGGATCTATCTTCAATTCTCCTCCACTAATCACATATCCCAAATACACCAATGATTGTTGCACAAACTCGTACTTCTTGATATTTGCTAGAAGTTGATGCTTCTTCAATGTTCCCAGCATCTACGTAAAATGTGAAATATGCTCCTTTAAGGTAGCATTATATCATCCAAATAGACAATAACAAATGAACCTATGAAAGGGCGAAGTACATCATTCATTAATCTCATAAATGTAGTTGGTGCATTACATATGAAAAATGGCATAACTAACCACTCATATGAACCTTGCCTAGTTTTGAAGGTGATATTCCATGTATCTTCTTCTTTGACTCGAACCTGGTGATATCCAGACTTCAAGTATAGCTTGGTGAAATTCTTGGATTTCTGTAGCTAATCTAGCAAATTGTTTATCATGGTGTTGAGGCCTCAAAAATCGTTGCTTCAACACGAGGGAAAACCACCCGGTTGGGACCTTAATACAACTCATTTTCCATTTAGATAGTGGCTCTAACTAGTTAAATTAGGTCCAATCACCTTTTCCCAATCACTATTGGCTTTAAATATATATTCAATTACCAATAGATAGAGACACCAGATCAATCCTTCTAGCTGATCAGGCAAGAAGAATGACCCTTAAGTTGTTTTGGTGGAACAACCAAACCAATCTAAAGCTTTGCCTCTTGAAAAGACGACATCTAGGATGTGAAAGCTAGGATAACACATGCAGGATTAAACTAAGATGCAATTAATATATCCTATCTTGATTGAAGGAAAGAGAAATCCTTCTCTCAATCAAGAGCTAATTTACTTAACAGAAGAAAGAAATTTAATGAATTGAAATTAAAATGGAGGAATTAGATCGAGGAGATAGCTCTCAAGATCTAATTCCTTATTGATCCAAATAACAATATTTAGGTACTTATTAATTAGTTACACAAGCACCCAATGAAGTATATCCAATTCCTTAATTATATGCATGCATAAGTCAATTTAATACTTGGGTTTAACAGTATGATTGTTTGACATTTCTCTAGATGCGATCTATAATGATTTTCCTTAGTAAATGACAATATAGATTGCTCAATCACCAATGGAAATGAAAATATTTCAATATGATTATTTTGATTAAATAGTAATCAAAATAATGTGTATAACTCATATCGCATTTAGAATATCAAAGCAAATTTCTTAACATGTATTTAAAAATATCAATGGCAGCATAACCAGAAATTAATACATGTAACATTGTTCTTTAAATACCATGTAATAAGTAATCTGAAAAGATAAATTCACTATTTATTTATGATAAAAATAGAAGTACAAAGATGTAAATACCATATGCACATTTCTCGGCTCATAAAAGAAATAGAAATAGTTTATTCCTTCTCACAAAGATGATTTCAGGAATAGAGAAATGCAACTTCTTAAAATTCTTTATGAAAATTCCAAAAACAATGTTCCAGTCGTTCTATTGAGAAAAGTATGAAAATACAATAGTGTGAGCTTTCGTAAGCCTTTCTTCATAAAATTCAGGGCCATAATTTCGTACAACAAGCAAGCTTAAAGATAAGAAAAACAATTGAATTTATTGTGCAAAGAGTTGAGGGCATTTAAATAGATCCCTTCAATAACGCTTAAAGGAAACCAATTTTTTTTGGTAGGAATTTTTGGATGTGATTTGCTGTCTTCATCAACTTTGTTTGTTTCGTCAGATTATCTGGATGTTTGTCTATATGTTTGAACTGAACTGCCACTTATCAGCACAATTGTCCTCTTCTATCGTGAACCTGAACACGAAAAACAAGAATCAATAAGCTAAAAATAAATGAGACTGATAAGCGAGTTTCATTTGAAACAAATCATGTTTTGCAGGAAATCAGAAAAAAATGTAGAGCGTAAAAAATCCCAAACACAACCATCATGCAAAGGAATGCAGAGTGAGGTATGTGATAAGAGAGGTGAAATTTATGGTCTTATTGCAAATCACAAAACATAGAGATATCGAAATTGCAATACTCGAGAATATCCCAATCTCAGTTATGGAGTGGTAGACTATAAGAATTGGTCGAAAGACTTGCAATTTGCGATATGCGGGATGATGTGATGGTGATGTCACTATGACATGGTAGATCCATGTGGGAAGATGATGCGGCAGATGACATGGAAGTGGAAAGGGTCTTATCACAGATCACAATCGCATTTGGCAGGAATCTTTGGAACATGCGGCATGGCTAATAGAACTGCGTTGGATGTGGACGCGGCGTTTTTATGAATCATAGTTGATTTTCCCATTGAATATGGGCCTGATCGCAATCACAATTAAAATCTCAATCGCATTTTAGTTGGTCCAATCGCAATCACAAATCAGTGAAGGTAATGGGGCATTGACTTATATGATAGAAAATCATGTGTTTGCGATGGACGCGGGGTCCTTTAGAAATGTAGTTAATAACCCATTTGGGTCTGGTCTAATCGCAATATGAATAGGTAGGAGGCAAGACTTATGCCTTTTAAAACTCGTGATTGCGTGGATGCGGGGAATTTATCAACTGGAGTATATGACTTTGTCAGGTTCGGGCTATTGCAATCACATAAGAGATAGGTAACGGGACTTGGGCTATGTTTTTTGTGACTACGCAAACGTGGGATTTTAATGAAGTGAAGTTTACGATCGCATCGGGTCTGATATCATATCGCAATCATAAAGGGAATGAGGGAGCATCAAGCCATGGTGTATTATTTCTTTGTGATGTAGGGAAGCGATAAAACTCTGATTATTTTGATTTTTTGTTTAAATAACCCATGTTTTAATACTTAAGGTTTTTAATGCCTAAGTATAGTGTTTGTCTCGGGGGCTATTTAAAGTTTAGTTTTTAAATAATCAAGGTTTAATACTTGGGTTTTAATTAAAAAGCCTAAGTATTAAACTTTGGTTATAGGATTTTATTAACATTTTTTTTGTTGGTTTTCTATTTTTTTTTTCAAGAAATAAAATCAAAGGATTTTTTTCAAAACTAAAGGGTCCGAATTTTAATATAATAAATTTCATAGGAAATTTATAATATATTAAAATGGGGGTTTTTGAACAGTACAACAATTGGTGATTCACAAATTTCTTCAAAGATTTAGTAAAAATAATTTAGGACGTGGAAACTACTTTTCGAAACATTTAGATAATTAGAATTACTCTAACTATAAAACCCATTAAATTGTAATTTCTTTTAAAAACCTTTTGTGAATGAAAAACACCTATTTACTTGTATCAGTCATTAATCAGTTTCTAAAAGTAAAGTACAGGGCCTTTTACGACTTTGTTTGTAGTGTACTCTTTTGTCATAGGTAGAGCCACTGCTACCATCAAGTGTTCATAGCCTCAATAGGGTTACCTTTTAACCAACAATAATCCAGTATCCCATCCATTTAATAGTGCAATAATTAGAGGTAAGTTTATTTTCTTTTCTTTTCTTTTTTGTTTTAACTGATGCTAAAAAAGCATTGTCCTGTTTTGGTGGCCAGATAATGATAATGCCATTCATTGGGAATAATCAAATTGAACAAGTTGGCTCGTGAAGAGACCCCTTGTCTTATAATTGAAAAATCATAAGTCTTACCCTGATTTGGTGTTCAGTATGGTAAAATAAGTTTAATTGGTTCTCTATGACCATGGTACGCAAGCTCATGATGAGACCTCTTATCTTTTTAGATTTATTATATTTTTTAATTACACTTCAAATTTTTTTTTTTTAATGGATGGGGAGGATCATTGACTCCTTAAGAGTTTTGGATGACAAATCCGAGTTGAAAATTCTTTAGTCATAAGACAGTCTTTACTTTTTAAGAATAACCTTTTTTACTAAAACTAGAGTAAAAGGATATAATTTTTTAGGGTTTTAAAAGATTTCACAACTTAATGGAAAATTTTCAGAGATATAATTTTTATCTAGTTTTCAATTTCGGTAATCACTTCTTTAAAAATTCCTACCTTCAAAATGAAAAATAACTTCGAGAGATGTTTGAAAAGTCAATAGAGTATTATTTAACATTTTTATTAACAAAATCTATAAAGGAAAAATAAATTGCAATGGGATGTACAATGGAAGTGATCTTTTATAGATTATTTATTTATTTATTTTAATAAAAGAATTTCTTTAAGATGAGCCCATTTACAAGAAGATAATCTCTCTTTCCTAATAAATCTTGAAGTATAAATGTAGATGGGCTTATCTGTTCAACAATTTGAAATGGACCAAGCCATAATTTATGAAATTTGGTATGTTTCCCTTTTTCTCTGTGTGCTTTGTCCCACTTGGGAACTAGATCTCTAACTTGGAAGGATATTTGTGTGACTGAACTTGCATCAAAAGAAGCTTTCACCATCTGTTGATTTTTGGTGTGCGTGAGTTTGGCCTTTTCTCTTTCTTCTTCTAGTTTTATGATTTGTGAATTTCTTAATTGCAAGGAAGAAGAAAGTGTTTCTTCAATAAATTGAACTAGAGCTAATGAAGGAAAAGATAAATGTGATGGCATGATGGCTTCCTTCTGATATATTAATTTTAATGGAGAAGTGCCTATATAGGCCTTCTGAGTTATCCTATCAGCCCATAAGGCAAATATTAAAGCTTTGTGCCAGTTTCATTGATTTTGATCAACAGTTCTTTTGATTATTCTAAGGAGATTTTTATTAGTGGATTATGCCAAACCATTTCCCTGGGGATAGTAATTAGCAAAATATTTGAGTTTAAAACATCTCCTAATTGCAATTCAATCATAATGGTAGCCAAAAAATAAGATGCATTATCAAATATAAGTGGAGAAGGCAAACCAAATCTTGTAATGATAAGTTGATCAATAAATTCAATAACAGATTTAGAATTGACTACCTTTAGTGGAATTGCTTCCACCCACTTAGTGAAGTAATATGTAACAGTCAGAATATATCTATGTTGTTTAGAATAATGAGGAAATATCTCACCTATGATATCCAGTCGCCATTGTTCAAAAGTTTGTTCGATGTTGACTGGCAGCAGAGATAAGGTTGGTTTTCATTGTCTTCCAAAAGCAATTTTACATGTTTTACATTTCCTTACGTATGTGTGGGTATCATTGAAGAGAGTGAGCTTGTAGTATCCAGCATGTAATATTTTGTGTGTAGTAGTATCTCCCCCAAAGTGTCCACCTTCTAGTATATCATGAAGTTCCTGCAAAATTGTTTGTGCTTCAGACTTTTCAAGGCATATTAACAATATGGAATCATAGTTTCTCCTAAATAACACGTTATCAACAATCTCATAATGAATTGCTTTTAACCATAAAGCTATTTTCTTTATGATTGAGTTCAAGAGGAGAATATCCATTTTTCAAATAAAAAATTAAATCAGTGTATTGGGACTCAACATCAATTACACTTACCTCATAAATGTGTTCATTGTTACATGTGTCCCCTTCAGCTAGTATGTTGGATTCTCTTGTAAGTAGCTTGTATAAACCTTGCCCTCTGACAATTTTGGCTATTTTAATTTCAATATCGTACTCCTGCAGAATTGTTACCCAATTTTATCTCTTTTCTCCTAATTATTTCTACATTAGTAATTGCCTCACTGCTAGGGATGGGACTATTACTTTCTTGTGTGTTTTTAAAAGAAAAGGTCTAAAATGCTTTACAGATTTATATATAGAAAATGCTTGTTTTTCTACTTCTGAATAATTCAATTCAACATCGTGACAATTTGAACTGAAAAAAGAGATGGGTGCTTCAATTTTATGATTATCAATTTGTGTCAAAACAATGGCATAAGACGTTGAATAAGCAAAGGTATATAAGATGTAATGTTCGAAGAAATTCAAAGTATTTAAAGAAGGAACATTGGTAATTTCCTTTTTTATTAAATCGAAAGCTTGCTTTTTATGATGACCCCATTTAAAAATTGTATCTTTCTTAATCATTTGTTGTAATCGCAAAATAATTTGTGAGAAATCAAGGATAAACCTTTTAACAAAATTGATATGTCCAAAAATGATTGCATGCTTTTTTGTTATATGGTGGAGAAATTTCTGAAATTTCTTTTATTCTATAAGGGTCAATGTAAATTCCATTTTTTGACATAATGAATTCTAAAAGTTTCCCTTCACTAAGAGTTAAAAAATACTTTTTCGGATTTAATGAAATCCCATGTTTTCTACAACGTTCAAAAATTTGTCTTAAGTCCTGCAAATGATTATTTTTTTTCTTTGAAGAAATGGTAATGTCATCCAGATAAACAACAATTGTTTTGTTTAACAAACCTTTGAAAATTATATCCACGGCTCGTTGGAAAGTGGCCCATGCGTTTATTAAACCGAGTGGATCTTTTTGGTAGGCATAAGTTCCCCATTTAGTTCTGAGAGCAATCTTTAGCCTATCATCTAGGTGGACCATGATTTGATTATATCCTGAGAAACCATCAAGGAAAGACATAAGTTCGAAACCAACAACTAATCGTAAAATTTGTTCCATAGTGGGTAGTGGGAAATTATCCTTTCGACTAGCCTTATTGAGATTCCTAAAATCTATACAATTGCGGATATCACCATTTTTCTTCCTAACAGGTACCAAGTGGAAACCCATCTTGAATGCTCAACAGGGAAAATGATTTTAGCCTCAAGGATTTTATTCAATTCCATTTTGATTTGATTTTCTAAGTTCAGGTGAATTTTCTCTAATTTTTGTTGGACAGGTTTATCATTAGATGTCATCGGAATTGTGTGTTGAATGATGGAGGTGTCAAATGTTTTCAGATCTTCGTAACTCCAATCAAAGATATCCCTATATTTTTTTAACAAGTGAATGAAGGATAATCTTTCTTTAAATGATAGACCAGGTCCTAAATTGATGTTTTGATGTTTAAGATCTGTCTGAGGGTTTATTAAATCAAATCTCAAAGTTGAACTCTGTAGTTTTGAATTAGTAACTCTTTTGAATTTGTCTTTTAAATCATAGAGGTCCTCAAGTTTTACTACAGATTTGGGTATGGGATTATCATCGATTTTCTATTTTAATTTATCATTGTGTTCATCCCCATCAATTATTTGATCATCGTATGATTTTTCAGAAGTTAAGAAGCTTAAAATGTCTTCGCCATCATTAAATACCCGCCAATTGGTGATATTATTAGGAATGGATGGTCTAAAGATTAACTCTACAAAAAATATATCAGGACTGTAATCTTCAAATGGGATTAGTTTTTATGCAACAGTAGCAAGAAGGTCAGCGCTAGCATTTTGAATCCTAGGAATAGCAGAAATGTTAAACAATAAAAAATGTGAAGTGAGAGACTGAACCAAAGATTTATAATGCTTCAAGTGTGTAGAGATACAATGCATCATGTTTCTTACTTATTTAATTACAATTTCTGAATCTCCAAAAACTTGAAGGTATTTAACGTCAAAGACTAATTGCTTTGTAGATACCTTGGACCAATGTCTCATATTTTTCAACATTATTTGTGCATTCAAATTCCAATTTTTAGGTCATCATTGTCTTCACACCTTCAGGATTAATCAATATGCAACCTGCTCCTACACCATCACTTGATTTCGACCCATCAAAATACAATGTCCAGAATAAAGAATTAACTAATGGTTTTTCTAGCATATTTACACGTCTGGAAAAGTTTGACTGTGAAAATTTTATCAATTTGAGAAGTTACAGAATTACTCAGAAATGGTGACATTTGTGCTTTAAAATTCTAAAAAATTGATTCAGTAAATTAGTTTCCAAGAATTTTGTTATTAAATGCTACTACCTCATTTTGATCTTTGAAATCTGTTACCAAATGTTTAATGTGTTTTTCTTGGTTGATTCTAATTTGATTCGGCTTTCCATTAAATGGGAGCCATAAGTAAGACCTATCAATGGAAAAATAACAACGTAATTTTTCTGACCAATCTCTACTAAGAATTAAATCGTAGAAATCTGGGATATCAGCAATTAGTATATCAATTATTTGACAAACTTCATGATTCGAAGATAATCTAATAAGAATTGAATTCATTTCTCCTATGACTTTGACTTTTGTCCTATTGAGTTTCACAATGCGAATTGCAGTTTTTTGAGCTGACGTGTTTAATTTCAGACAAACTGAATACAGAATGATATTCGAAGAAGCCCCTGAATCTACCAAGCAATTATTACATTTTTATTAAATATTTCAAAAGTCAAAAGAAAAGGAGGGGTATGTGAATTAGACTTGTCACCTATCAGAATAACATCGTAGGAATTGAATAATGAATGACCAGGAGGTTTACCCATTCCGTTAGAAGCTTTAGATTCCATAGCGGAAGGAAGAGGAGAAGCAGGTACTACGTTCAATTCTTTCAGTAAAAAAAATTGTTGTTGTTTGAGTTTAGTGAGTTCATGAAGGAAAATGTTTGCTTTTATTTTCTTGATACCTTCAAATATATTGTACAAATAGTATTTGGAACTACTAAGGTTATTGTTGAAGATGGAGAATTAGATGAAGACGAAATTACTTGGGGGGAAGTGGAAGTGGATTTTTTAACAATAGCTTTATCTTTAGCATTGGAAGTTCAAGGTTTCTATTTTTTAATTGGTTGTATAGGATCAACTGGACCTTTACTTCTTGTGCCAATAGGTAATGCTTCATATTCATTTTCACTATCAGAAATAGGAAGAATAAAATCCCACATTCCATTTAACTTAGCTATTTGTTCATCCTAGGATTCATGAGGAGAAAATGTTGCTTCCTCCTCATCTTCGTCATCAATTTCTGCATTAGAGATTGTGTTGGAGGTTGTGGATTAGGTGGCTGATTTCTTTTGTATTTTCTAAAATTTTTTTGGAATAAGATTCAGCTACTTGTTTTTTAATATCTACCATCTCGTTAGACAAAGTTTTAAGGACTTGTTCCAAGTCTTCAAGATCAAAGGGATCTTTAAGTGCTTTCCTTTTAGATTCATCCTTAAATGTAACTTTTTTTAATTTTCTGTCTTCCTGGTCC
Source organism: Pinus taeda (assembly GCA_000404065.3). Taxonomy (NCBI): domain Eukaryota; kingdom Viridiplantae; phylum Streptophyta; class Pinopsida; order Pinales; family Pinaceae; genus Pinus; species Pinus taeda. The sequence goes on from APFE030471527.1 coordinate 17,678, forward strand.
TTTTTCTTTTCTAGTGAATTTATCCTCTTCTCTACAAACACAACTTCTTTCATGTTTTATACCAAGGTATTTTATTAACTCTATCTACAAAAATTGCTACGTTAGAAGGAAGAGACGAAATATACCATTCAATTTGTATATTGACACCAGGTCTAGAAGTAGTTGGGATTTTATTTAACAATTTGTTAAATCTGGAATTGAAATCTTTTATCTTTTCCCCTGAATTCATTTTTAAATTGGAAAATTCGTTGATAAGAGTTGTGGTTGAGCGATCATCACCAAATTTAGTCAAAATTTGTTCTTCAAAAATATCCCAACTAGTAATAGAATTGCCTAGTAATGAAAAGTACCAAGACACTGTTGATCCTGTAAGTGTGTACGAGAATAATCTAACAACAACGTCTTCTTCAAATACCTCATTAAGATTGATGGCTAACATATAATTATGAAGGTGCTTTTTAGCAGGTAACCCATCATCAAGATTGAATTTTGGAAGCCATCTTTCAAGATGTTTTGGTAGAGGATGAAGTGGTGTTGGCATTTGAATAACTCCCAGATTGGACCATGGTCTAGTTTTCATTATAACAGTTGGAGAGGTGGATGTGATGAAAGAAGAATGGCAGTTGTGATAGTATTGCTTTAGGCAACACTAGTCATTTGTGTAGAGGAAATGGAAATAGATGAAGTGAATGGTAGAGAAAAAGGAAATGAAAAAGGAATAAATGGAGATGTTTATGAATGATAGAATGAGGTAATCTCAATAGTAGATGTTTGGGAATCTAATGTAGAAATTTTCATTCAGAAAGATTGAAGTGGAAATTCAATTGGCGAGATGCCAAGTTTTGCACTTCCGGACCAAGTCAAAACGCCAGTTCCATGAAAAATAGAAGTTATATTTCCTTCAGAAACTTCATATGATTCAGGCTTTTCTGCTGAAATGGAGATGTTTTCCAATTTCTATATCAAAGTTGTAATTTTTGGTGATTCTGGAGTATAATCCATAGGGATTACCTCAAGAAGTATTCTAGGAGACTTGGGAGGTGATTGTACAACTCCTGATCTAAAACTAGGAGATTCTGGAGGGGATATGGAATTTGTAGGATATTTGGAGGGGAAATGACCCTTAGAATGAACTTTTGTTTTTGGATTGGACTTAATTGACATTCATAGTCTATAGGCTCTCCTTCTAGTGCCAAAAGTGTTGAGGCCTCAAAAATCGTTGCATCAACACGAGGGAAAACCACCCATTTTGGACCTTAAGGAAACTCCTTTTTTGTTTAGGTAGTGGCTCCGACTGGTTAAATTAGGTCCAGTTACCTTTTCCCAATCACTATTGGTTTTAAATATATATTCAATTACCAATAGACAGAGACATCGGATCAATCCTTCTAGCTTATCAGGCAAGAAGAATGACCCTAAAGTTGTTTTTGTGGAACAACCAAACCAATCTAAAGATTTGCCTCTTGAAAAAGGGACATCTAGGATATGAAAGCTAGGATAACACATGCAGGATTAAACTAAGATGCAATTAATCTTTCCTATATTGATTGAAGGAAAGAGAAATCCTTCTCTCAATCAAGAGTTGATTTACTTAACAGAAAAAATAAATTTAAGGAATAGAAATTGAAATGAAGGAATTAGATCAAGGAGATAGCTCTCAAGATTTGATTCCTTATTGATCCAAATACCAACAGTTAGGTACTTAGTAATTAGTTACAAAAGTACGCAATTAAGTATATCTAATTCCTTAATTATATGCATGCATAAGTCAATTTAATACCCGATTTTAACAGTTTGATTGTTTGACATTTATCTAGATGCGATCTATAATGGTTTTCCTTAGTAAATGACAATATAGATTGCTCAAACACCAATGGAAATGAAAATATTTCAATATGATTATTTTGATTAAATAGTAATCAAATTCACATGTATAACTCATATCACATTTAGAATATCAAAGAAAATTGCTTAACATGTATTTAAAAATATCAATGGCAGCATGACCAGAAATGAATAAATGTAACATTGTTCTTTAAATACCATGTATTAAACAATCTGAAAAGATAAATTCACTATTTATTTATGAACAAAACAGAAGTACAAAGATAGAAATACCATATTCACATTGCTCAACTCATAAAAGAAATAGCAGCAATTTATTCCTTCTCACAAGGATGATTTCAGGAGTACAAAAATGCAACTTCTCAAAATTCTTTATGAAAATTCCTAAAACAATGTTCCAGTCGTTCTATTGAGGAAAGTATGAAAGTACAATAGTGCGAGATTTCGTAAGCCTTTCTTCATAAAATTTAGGGCCATAACTTTGTACAACAAGCAAGCTTAAATACCATAAAACAATTGAATGTATTGTGCAGAGCATTGAGGGCATTTAAACAGATCCATTCAATAATGCTTAAAGGAAAACAATTTTTTTTTAAGGAATTTATGGATGTGATTTGTTGTCTTCATTGACTTTCTTTGTTCCATCAGATTATCTGGATGTTTTTCCGTTTGTTTTAGCTGAACTGCCGCTTATCAGCACAATTGCCCTAATCTATCATGAACCTAAACACGAAAAACAAGATTCGATAAGCTAAAAATAAATGACATTGATAAGCGTGTTTCATTTGAAACAAATCACATTTTGTAGGAAATCAGGAAAAAATGTAGAGCGTAATAAATCCCGAACACAACCATCATGGAGAGGAATGTGGAGTGAGGTCTATGATAAGAGAGGCGAACTCTACGGTCTTATCCCAAATCGCAAAACACAAAGATAGAGCAATCACAATACTTGGGAATATCACAATCACAGTTATGGAGTGGAAGACTATAAGAAGTGGTCAAAAGACTTGCGATTTGTGATATGCGGGATGACGTGATAGTGACGTCAGTATGATGTGGCAGATCCATGTGGAATATGACATGGAAAATGATATGGTAGTGGAAAGATTCTTATCGCAGATCACATCGCATTTGGCAGGAATCTTTAGAACAGACAACATGGCTAATAGAACTGTGATAGCTGCGGACATGGGGTTTTTTATGAATCATAGTTGATTTTCCCATCGGGTATGGACCTAATCGCAGATTGCAATCGCATTTCATCTAGTCTAATTGCAATCACAAATCAGCCAAGTTAATGGGGAATGGACTTATATGATAGTGGATCATGTGATTGTGATGGACGTGGGGTCCTTTAGAAATGCAGTTAATAACCCATTCGGGTTCGGCCTAATTGCAATCATAATAGGTAGGAGATAGGACTTAAGCCTTTGAAAACTTGTGATTGCATGGGCACGGGGAACTTATCAACTGGATTGTATGACTCCGTCGGGTCCAGGTTATCTCAATCACATAAGAGATAGGTAATGGGACTTGGGTTATGTTTTTTGCGATTGCGTGGACGCGAGATTTTAATGAAGTGAATTTTACGATCCTGTTGGGTCTAATATCATATCACAATCGTAAAGGGAATGAGGGAGCATCAAGCCATGGTGTATTGTTTATTTGTGATGCGGGGAAGCGGTAAAACTACAATTATTTTGATTTTTTGTTTAAATAACCCATGTTTTAATACATAAGGTTTTTAATGCCTAACTATAGTCTTGGTCTCGGGCGCTATTTAAAATTTAGTTTTTAAATAATTAAGGTTTAATACTTGGGTTTTAATTAAAAAGCCTAAGTATTAAACTTTTGTTATGGGATTTTATTAACATTTTTTTTGTTGAATTTATATTTTTTATTTTTTTTTTTTTAAAGAAATAAAATCAAAGGTTTTTTTTAAACTAAATGGTCCCTATTTTAATATAATAAATTTCATAGGAAATTTATAATATATTAAAATGGTGATTGTTGAACAGTACAACACTTGGGCAAGGGGTATATGTTCTTAAGCATGATTTTATTCAATGCCCTGTAATCTATACACATCCGCCAAGTCCCATCCTTCTTTGGCACAATGATGATGGGTGACCCACATGGTGATGTACTCGTCGAATGACACCATGTTCCAGTAGTTGTTGCAACTATATATTCACCTCACTTGCTTCTATAACTGACTGCCTATATAGCCCAATATTTGGCAATGGGGAGTCTAGAAATAGATAGATATGGTGCTCCACTTCTCTCTAAGGGGGTAACCCTTTAGGCTCTTGGAACATATCCTTCTATGCCTGTAACAACTCCTCCAATTGATGTTTTTGTTTGTTAGTACAACCCTCTAGGGATGCCTTATCACTTATTAACTCCTCTACAGACTAACTTTATCTTAAAAGTAATAAAACATACTTCTTGTTGGAACTGATCAATTTCTTGGCTTGGTTGGCACTTACCAATGAAATTTTTGACTTGCCTTTTTGCACGTTGATGATGAATGATTTTCCATTATTGATGAGATGGTACTAGTTAGCTCTCCTCATGAATACTGCATCATGCATGTACATGTATGGACTCCCAAACACAACTCCACATACATCAAGGGGAATCACATCTAGATATACTTCATCAATAAAGTCAAAATTGATAGAAAATATAATTTTACATTGTTTTGTTACCTTCAGCTCTGCATCCTTATGTACCCATCCTAATTGATATGTGTTTGGATGATCATGAACTTCCAACCCCAAATTCTTGACCAGATCTATTGCAATGAGATTTACCCTTGATCCTAAGTCAAACAGAGCATCAACCTTCATCTTCTTGACCTACATCTTTACATGGAAGAGTTTGGTCATTTCTTTCTCTTCATGTTGCTGAAGGCTACTCAGATTCACCTCCATCTGCACTTATGTACAGATGATATTCTCATCCACATCTGGCCTGCTTTCAACTTGGTTTCTCGAATCAGTGGCCATGAGATTCTTCTTCTTATTATCTTTCTTCTCGACTCTTCGAATTTAGCTCTGGATGCAACTTCCAACACTTCTCCTCTGTATGGCCATCAATGTTGCAGTGGTTGAGGTCATTGCTAGGATCTTTGCACTGGTGTGTTGTGGTTACTGTCTTTTTATTTCCCCCCCTTTTTGCTTCTTCTTCCCCTCCTTAGAAGCATCTTGTTGCTCGTTTTTCTTCAATCCACTTGATTGCACTCTTTTCAAGCCTATGTTCTCTGGGTATTGTGCCTATACACAAACCTCGTCCACCATTTTGGGCTTGAAAAACATCACCTGATCACATAGATGGCGATGCAGACCCCCCAAAAACTTGAGGAGTACATCTGGTTATTTGGAGAGATACCCTGCATTATAGCCATCTTTCTAAATTCTGTGGTGTACTCCTGCATGTTTTTCCTTGGCTTTTGCCTAAAGTAATGCTACCAGATCCACCGGTCTTCCATGTACCCAATGGGATAAAATTGTGACTTAATGAGGGTTTTGAAATCCTTCCACTTAGTCACTGGAGGTTCTCCCTCCAACCTCATGGTTTCTGTGAGGCTCTCCCACCAAGTCAGTGCATGGCCCATCAATTTCAACCGTGTAAATGAGATCTTCTTCCCTTCCTCAATCTTATGCACACTGAAATAAACATCCAGTTGTTGCAACCAGTGGTTCAACTTCATAGCATTGATCTCATCGTGGTATGGCTTGATATTGACTTTTGCTTCGACTTTAAACAGGGATTGGTTCATGGCATTCAAACTGGGTTGATCTTTTCCAGGTTCTTTCTTCGGTTGGTTATCTGAGTCTTCCCAATCTCCCAATCCCACTTCTGATTTGTTCTCTACATGCAAACCCCCTTCTTCTCCAAATATCCCCAGCTTATTGCTTAGGGCTACCATGAGGAGGTTTACATTGCATTTTATATCCATGACTTGTTCTTCGAGCCGCAAAAACCTCACCCCGGTGGGATAACAAGGTTCATTTACAAATTCATCACCTACGATTAGGGTTTTACGATTTTTCGGCCTCGCCGATCTATCCCTGCAATCTCCACAAAATACCCAAAGAAACCTGCTTTGATACCAAATGATTAGTAAATTGTCATGGATATTCCACTGGACAGTTCGTCACAACAGATTTGATAATATTATATTAAAAATATGAGATTCTACACTATTATAGTTTTATTTGATTTCTAGATCTGTAAAAGTAAATCAAGAAAACCCTTTCAGAAGCAATCCCAATTGGAAGGTGAGATCGCTTCTCTCTCTCTTTCTCTGTTAGGAAATATGGTTGCAGATACAAAGAAATAATGTATGTGGCTCGTGGGATGATAGAGTGCACAGATCCTCTCTGTATTCTCTACCTCCTATCTCTCCTAGCTATCTTTTCTCAACTATGGAACAAAATTCTCTCGAAATAATGGAATGCCTCTCCCCCCTAGTGTCTTGGTTATAACATAGCCTGATAGCCTACTAGTGGTTAATTTTGACTACATCAACTCTTAACTAGAGTTATGAAATAGACTCTTATAAAGTCTTTTACATCAAAAACACATGTTTGGTCCCTTTTCCATGAATAATGGGGCTGACGTGGCAACCTCCCGAACTATAGGTGTGAAAATAAGAAGGTCAATTTTTGAGTGGCATATCTTTTGCATACGAACTCCAATTTATGTGATTCTTGCACCATTGGAAAGATTTCTTTGTGTATAATATCTCTTGTTCTTAAGAGGAGGTGTGACCTGAATTAGATCATTATTTTTTTTTTCATCCATCTCAATGCATTTGGAGTGAAAAAAGTGGAGGAATCAACTCATGGGTATGTTTTTACTAGTAGGACCCAGTTTGGCAAAACAAGATCTGAAACCTTCCAAGAGCATTTTGAGGCATAAAAAAATGTTTTTTGGGGGTAAGACTTTGTCACCTAAGTGCTACACCATTTATGCTATTCTACACACATAAATCTTCTAACGATGTAAGAATCATGTCAATCGAAGTCCATATGCAAAAGTTGTGCCACTAAGAAGTTGACCTTCCTGTTTTCACACTTATAGTTCAGGAGGATGTCATGTCATACCCTATTATTCATTGAAAAGGGGCTAGCCATGTGTTTTTGATGTAAAAGAATGTAGAAGAGTCTATTTTGTAACTCTAGTTAAGAATTGATGTAGTTAAAATTAACCACTAGTAGGCTATCGAGTTGTGTTATAACTGAGCCACTAGGGGAAGAGGCATTCCAGAACATTTTGTTCCATAGTTGATAAAATATAGCTAGGAGAGATAGGAGGTAGAGCACACATAGAGGATCTATGCACTATAGCAGCACATGGGACACGGACATTACTTCTTTGTATCTGCAGCCATATTTCTAGACAGAGAAAGGGAGCAAAGTGACCTCACCTTCTAGCTGGGTTTTCTCCTGAAAGGGTTTCCCAGAGAGAATATCTTGTGTGTTATGTGTGTGTGAGCTTAATTTTTCATTCTCTACTTTTTTGGTTGATTTACTTTTACATGCATTCACTAGTTACAACTAATTTTACAAATCTAGAAATTAAATAAAGGTGTAATAGTGTAGAATCTCATATTTTTAATATAATATTATCAGATCTCTTGTGAAAAACTGTCCAATGGAATATCCACGAGATTTTATGGATCAGAATCCATTACAAAACATGTTATGAGTAACTGAAGCATAAGACAGAGTCTCAACAAGTTGGAAAGGGAAAGTGACCACCGAAGCAAACAAGACGTTAGGATGCAAGTGAGAAAGAGAATGTGGTTCCTTACAAGAGGTTTAATGTAGTTGGACAGGGACATGGATCACAGCCTGGAGGGTAGTAGAATAAAGGTGACGGTAAGGGACAATTGTAGTGTTGGATATGTGGCAAGGCGCATCTCAAGAAGGATTGTTCATCGTATCAAGGTGGTAGGCCTTAGATCCACAGTGCACAAGAAGTGCAGACAGTTGGGGATGTTGGATAGAGCATTCCTCATATCTATGCAGCATTGGATAATAGGCAGACAGATCATTAGGCATATATTATCGATATCGACAGTAATCTTTGTGATCAAGTTGTTTCTATTTTTATTGACCTTGGATCTAATTATAGTTATGTTAACCCTGACCTGGTAACAAAAGAGTTCATCAATGGGTAAGAGTTTGTGCATTTGAGTTGAATGGTATACCTACATCAGCACATTTGAACGTGCTTCCATTGGGATCATACAGTATGTTTTTAGGTATGGATTAGTTGTATATTCATAGGACTAAGGTGGATTGTTATGAAAATTGTATTGAGTGCTTGGATGACAATAGAGAACAAAGAATCTTGCAACGTGAGAATAAGACAACATCAGTGAAGATGGTTACATCTATGCCAGTTTAGCGTAGTCGCAGAAAGGGATGTATATTGTTTGTGGTACATATTTCTAGTGAAAAAGATAATGAAGTTGAGGATCTGAAGGTCTTGAAGAACTATCCAGTTTTGCAGCAGTTCCGGGATGTATTCCCAACAAAGATTTCAAATTTTCTGCCTCACAGGGAAGTGGGTTTTTCTATTAAGTTGGTAATAGGGGCAACACCAACATCAAAAGGGACCAGACAAAATCAACACACCGGAGTTAGTGGAATTGAATTTGCAGTTCAAGGAAATGCTTGAAAAGGGATACATTAAGCCAAGTGTGTCGCCTTGGGGTGCATCAATGTTGTTTGTGAAGAAGAAGAAGAAGGATGGTACTCATAGATTGTGCATTGATTATAGGCAGTTGAACAAGGTAACCATCAAGAACAAGTATTTGTTGCCAAGGATTGGTGACTTGCTTAACCAATTGAAGGGAGTAGCGGTGTTCTCAAAGTTTGACATGAGATCAGGATACCATCAAGTACGCATCAAGGAAGAGGATATTTACAAGACTAGTTTCTGAACCAAGTATGGACATTATGAGTTTGTTGTAGTTCCTTTCAGTTTGACTAATGATCCAACTACTTTTATGTGTTTGATCAATAGTGTATTGCATCCTTATTTGCACAAGTTTGTTATTGTATTCATTGATGATATATTGATATATTATAAGAATGAGGAAGAGTGTGTTGAACACTTAGAAGCAGTATTGAGATTGCTAAGAAAGCATCAGTTGTATGCCACACTTAGTAAGTGTAATTTCTTTCAGACAGAAGTACATTACTTGGGACATGTGGTTTCCAAGGAAAGTATTGCAGTGGATCTAGAAAAGATAAGAGCTATGATGGAATGGGTAGCTCCTAAGAATGTGGATGAGGTTAGATCATTCATAGGGTTGGCAGGTTACTACAAGTGGTTCATCATGAAATTATCACAAATTTCCTATCCTATTACATATTTGTAGCAGAAAGATAATAAATTTTAATGGACAGAGGAATGTGTGGCAAGTTTTGAGCAGTTGTAGTTGTTGACAAATGCTCGAGTTCTTAAGATTACAGATCCAGACAAAGTATTTGTGGTGTGTACATATGCTTGCAAGAGAGGACTTGGTGGAGTCCTGATGTAGGAGGGATAGGTGGTATGCTATGAATCAAGGAAATTGAATGAGCACGAGCAAATTATGTGATGCATGATCTTGAGTTGGTAGTGATCATCCATGCATTGAAGATGTGGAGACATTATCTTCTTGGAAAGAGGTTTGTAATGATGAGCGGACATAGTGGATTGAGATACCTATTTTACCATCCAAATGTGAATGCCAAGAAAGCTAGATAGTTGGCCATGATCAGTGACTATGATTTCTAGATTAGGTACATCAAGGGTAGGAGAACAATGTTTCAAATGCTCTTGGCGGAAGAGTACAAGTAACTCTTATAGTAGCTATGATTTCATATGGGATGGATTTACAGGATCAGATTTTACAGGTAGGACAGCGGGATGACATGTATGGGGATCTTAGGCATAGGTTATAGGAGTAGGGCACAAGTGATCAAGATGTGGAATATTGTTTCATAGCAAATGGTTTGGTGAGATTTAGGGAAAATTTCTATGTGTCGGACAACAGTGAGCTCAAGAAGCTTATCTTGAGGGAATTTCATGCTAATCCATGTACAAGTCATCCTGGATACCTGGAGACATTGACAATGGTGAATAAGTTCTATTATTGGCCAAATTTGAAGAAGGAAGTGGTAGATTTTGTGGCTAGATGTTTGGATTGTCAATAGGTAAAATCAGAGTGTAATTGTCCAAGTGGACTACTAAATTTGATTATGATTCTAGAGTGGAAATGGGAGGTCATTTCCATGGATTTCATTACAGGTTTATTGAGGACATCTAGAAAACATGATTCTATTATGGTTGTGGTTGACAAGTTGAAAAAAGTAACATATTTCATTCTAGTGAAGTCTACTTATTCAACTAGTGATGTAGAACATTTTTTCATTAGGGAGATAGTGAGGTTGCATGGTATATCGAAGAAAATTGTATCAGAAAATGATGCTAAGTTCACTTCCAGATTTTGGAAATAATTGTTTGCAGGTTTGGGGACAGAGTTGGCCTTCAGTGCAACTTATCATCTGTAGATAGATAGACAGACAACTAGGGTCAATAGGATTTTGGAGGACATGTTAAGGATGTGTGTATGCACCAACAGAGGAGGTTGGAGGAGTATCTTCCACTTGTAGAGTTTGTTTACAACAACAGATATCAGGAGTCACTGAGGATGAGTTTGTTTGAGGAACTCTATGGGTGGAGTTGTAATACTCTCATTAATTGGAGTGATCCAGTGAATAGGGTGTTGATTGGACTGGACATGTTGGCAGAGATGGAACAGGAAATGCATGTTATCAAGTAGAATGTAAAGGAAATATAGGACAGGCAGAAGAGCTATGCATATTACCAAAGAGCATTTAAGGAGTTTCAAGTTAGTGAACATGTGTACTTGTGCATCAATGGCAAGAAGAACTCCTTTAGGATTAGGTCATGTGCAAAGTTGGCACCTTAGTATTGCGGGCCTTTCAAGATCCTTGAGAGGATTGGACCAGTGGCCTACAGACTTGCACTGCCTCTGACAATGAAATTCCATAATGTTTTCCATGTTTCATTTCTTAAAAGATATCTAGAGGATGTTGATCATGTTATTGATTGGTTTGTATTGCAAATGGAGCCAGAAAGAGAATTCTAATTGAAACCTTAGTGCATATTGCAGTAAAAGATGCTCATGCTCTGCAATCAAGAAATCAAGCAAGTTAAAGTGCAGTGGAAGCACATTGGGCCCGATGAAGCTACATGGGAGATGGTTGATCAAATGCGGGCTATGTATCCTTCATTATTTTCCAGTGAAGGAAAATGAGTTTTGCTATATGTACATATTTATGTATGGTTGTTATTGTAAATAATGCATTGAGCTAAGTTATAAAGCTCCATAGGAAGTATGTTTTGATTTTCAGTGGTCTTGTTGCTTGTAGGTGTCATACAACACCGAGGATGTTGTTCCCCTAGGGGGGAGGGGTTTGTAACATCCCTGGGATAAAAGTTCCTGTAATAAAGTTAATAAGGGAAAAATAAGACCAAGGTCATAGGACACGTATTCCAAGCTAAATGTTGGGAAATACATCCTAGTGGGTGTCCATTTTGTTTATTATAGCTAAGGGAAATTGGAAAAGGCAATGGAAAAGGATTTGGAAGGCAAGAGGCATTAATTGGCATGTTATTTATGAAAATAAAGGAAATTAGGAGAAAAGGAAGGTGAAATGTCACAGGTTGCATGTCAGGAGGAAATTGAAGGAAACTAATGGAAAATGAAGAAAATAGGGGCCTCACTAATAAAAAGGCTTCTAAGGATCAGTTCACAACCTTTTGACAATTTTGGGTTGGAGTTGTCTCTCTATTCTCTCTACTCTCTCATACTCTTGCACACTTAGAGTGTTCTTGGAGCACTCTAGCATTGGAAAAGGGAAGGCAAAGGAATGACAAGGAGGCGAAGGGAAGAAAATATCAAGCAAGGAAGAGTTGGATCAAGTGGCTACAATGGGATTACTTGCAGGTATCGAGCTGCATGTATGACTTCCTTGCTAGTTTTGGCATGCATGGTGCATGCATGTGTGTATTTGGTTCTCTTATTGTCATTGGCATGGGTTTTGTCAAGTGCGATAGTGGTTTTAGCCTTGCCTTGCCATTTTTGGATAGTTATGGTGTGATGGGGTTCTTTCATTTGGTTAATCTGGATTATCGGATGGTTTTGGAACTAGGTGAGGTGGTCTCAAGAAAATTCCCAAAGGCCTAGGAATCCCTTGACCATTAACGGCAGGATACACGGTAAAGCCTGAGGGTGGAGACATGAAAATTCCTCAAGGTATTAGTGAAGAAATCTTGAGGCATCCATGCTTTTTAGGCCTAGTGATCCCTTGACCGGTAATGGTGGGATTGCAGTAAATCTTGTAGTGTATGTTTTTTTGTTTGGGCCAAGGAATCCCTTGACCTGTAATTGCAAGATACATGGTAAAACCTACTTACTTATATGATGGTTTCAAGCCTAGGAATCCCTTCACCATTAATGGTGGGATACACGGTAAAACCTAAGAAGCCCTAGTTGGTTTTGTTGTGAATCCCGCATTTATGCTTGGAATATGGCACAAGGGTTATTGACTGAAAGAAATATTTGGTTAAGCCCAATCTATGGTCGGGTGGTACATGGAAGTCCTTGACTTGATTGGCTTTTGCATATGTTAATAAGATATATTTTCCCTTGTATTTCATGAGTAAATGTATCTTTTACCATGTGGATCTGATGGTTGTTCTATCATTGTTACGATTCTGGTTATATGCTAGTTATGCGCATAGTTTTATGATAGGCTTGAATTATGGCTCTCACCATGTTTTGATTAGTAAATGAAATGTTAATGAATGTATGACCTAATAGATGATAATGCAGCTATTGTGAGAGGGCATCAGACCTTCTTGATGAATCTTAGATAAGTATGATGCCCCTATGTTCATATGTGTATTTATGACCTGTACATTACATGTTCATGATGTTGAAAATAGAAACAAAAAATGTTAAAAATATCATCTATAAATTTTAATTTAATTTGTCCTTGAATTAAATTAGGTATTAAATTCTAATTCTATTCTCATAACAACTTGTAGAAGTTAACTAAGTTAAGTTAACTTAGTTGTCTCACTAAATTCGTGTTGGAAGTCTATCTAGAGTCATGTAGAGTGATTCCTAAATTTTAGGGGTCCAGGTTGAGTTCTTTTGAGTTGTAATTAATTAATTTAGTCTAGTAGTGGGGAGTAGCTTCAGTTTGGCTTCACTGCTCCACCAGTTAACTGAAGATTTAATCATAAATAACTCATACATGTCAGTTCTTAGAAAGACCCAGTTGAGATTAGAGTTTAGGGACAGTGTACTATCAGTTGTATAATTTTCCGAGTTGTATGGTGCATACAATTAGTAGAAAGCCATGATCGATTTCATTATTGTAGTAAGGGATTTTCCCAATTAAATACGACCTAATTCTCTCAAAAATTCCACAAGGAAGTAGGGGCTTAGCAGGCAACAGAATTGCCTAAGTGTTGGCTTGAGTTTTTTTTTGAAACAGAGAGTTAGATTTACTAGTGCGGGAATTGTTCAGGATGAACAAGCATTGTATTTTCTTCTTAGATCTTTTGGTTAATGCAATATAGATAGTCAAGGTTTTTAGCAGTTGTTTTCCCTAGAAAAATATTGTGTTATATGTGATTGATGTTCTTCCTTTTCTGCTTATTGTTTTCATCGATCAATTTTGGTTTCCACTGAAGAGAAGAGTATATTCTTGCCTTGTGTTTTAGAATGTCACATAAGTTGTTGAATCTACAGTAAAAATCTAGATGGAATCGGAGAATAAATATTTTGGGCGATGAGTTTGCAAAGCAGATCTGAATTTTTTTGTGAAAAAAAAAAAAAATAACACATATGGATTCCTTGCGAAAAAATACCCAAATTCAAAAAAAAAATGGTTGAATCGGATTTCGGATGAGGGAGATATCGCTGATTTAAAATTAGCTTTTTTTTTATTCAGAAAATTTTGTGACAACAGGACAAATGAAACAAATCGGTGTGCAAGCCAAAAACTTGTATGCACTTGAGGTACAAGATGCATGAAAATCCTTGAGGAGAAATAAAAAGTTTAGAGACTTTGTGGTTGAGAGGGAGCATAAATTACCTCTCAATATGCATCCTTGGAAGCAGTCTTAGAAAGTTGTGGAGCAGTCACAATTAGAGAGTTGTGGAGCAGTCACAATTAGAGAAGCAGAGAAGAGATTGAGTGGAGAGATCCACTCAAGAAGAGAAGAAGTAGCCTCAGAAAGTTGTGAAGCAACCACAATTGGAGAAGTAGAGAGGAGACCGAGTGGAGGCATCCACTCAAGCAGAGACCTCCAGTAGGGGGAAATTTTGAACCAAGTGGGCAGAGGGAGCACATACAGCCATACCTCCAGGTGAGAGGTGGGGCAATGTGAAGTAATAGTCCCAAGAGTGAAGAAATTTGGGCAAGTTCTATTGATATGTTTTGTCTCATGGATCATTAACTTGTTATGGGAGTCCACAGTACACAGTAGCAGGATGGATCATTGGTGATTGATGCAGTCAGATGTCATAGTGACAAAGGCAAAGACTAGAAGTAGTCAGATAATGGGGAGCATATAGCAGAGTTGGTAGCAATGCAAATGGCAGAGTGCACAATCAACAGAAGTACATAGTTTGCAGTAGACTATGCAATAGCTAGTAGCAGTCAGAGACTTCGGTGATAAATGCATCATATTGATTTAGTTTGGATGCTTTTTTTGTTTCAGAAGTTGTGGAAGCAGCAACACTAGAGAGAAGTGTTGCATGCAAATCATTCCAAAGGTACCGGTTTGAGATAGAGTTGAATTCCTTTCTTGTTGAAAGTGAGTGTTGAAAATAGAAACAAAAAATGTTAAAAATGACATCTAGAAATTCTAATTTAATTTGTACTTGAATTAAATTAGGAATTAAATTGTAATTCTATTCCCATAGAAGCTTGTAGCAATTAACTAAGTTAAGTTGACTTAGTTGGCTCACTAAATTTGAGTTTGAATTCCATCTAGAGTCATGTAGAGTGATTCCTAGATTTTAGGGGTCCAAGTTGAGTTCTTTTGATTTGTAATTAATTAACTTAGTCTAACTAAGTTATAGTCAATTAAACTAGTTCAAACAGTTGGAGGAACTAATAGGAAGTCTAGTAGTGGGGAGAAGCTCCAGTGCAGCTTCACTGCTCCACTAGTTAACTGAATATTCACTCATAAATAACTCATGCATGTCAACTCTTAGAAACACCCAGTTGAGATTAGAGTTTAGGGACAGTGTTCTATCAGTGGTATAATTTTCTGAGTTGTACAGATAGTGCATGAAATTAGTAGAAGGCCTATGATGGATTGTGCAGTTGTGATGAGGGATTTTCCCAATTAAATATAGGCTAATTCTCTCAGGAATTGTGCAAGGAAGTAGGGGCTTGGAAAGTAGCAGAATTGGCTAAGTGTTGGCTTGAGTTGGTTTGTGAAGCAGAGAGTTACATTGTACTCGTGCAGGAATTGTTCAGGACAAACAAGCATTGTATTTTCTTCTAAGGTCTTATGGTTAATGAAATATAGAGAGTCAGGATTTTAACAATTTCTTTCCCTAGAAAAATATTGTGTTATGTACAAATGATATTCTTCCTTTTCTGCTTATTGTTTTCATTGATCAATTTTGGTTTCCGCTGAAGAGTAGAGTATATTTTTGTCTTGTGTTTTAGCATATCACATAATTTTTTGAATCTACAGTAAAAATATACACATTATGTGTTTGATGAAATGCTTGTCATGTTTAAGATGAGTCAGGTTAGGTCCTTGTTCAAGTTTTGCTTTAGAGGCCTAGTTTTTCTTTAGAGGCCTTGTCTCCTTATTATTTATCATCTTTGAGAGTTTCATTAAGTTTTGGGTAGAGGCATGGGTCCTAGCCCTGAAAAAGTGGCTCAGATATTGGGGTTACTAGCATAAAATTGAGTGACAAAGGCTACACTCACTGGGATGCAGTCTCATGAGAGCGATCTCAGCATCTTAGCCACTAGCTTGCCTTGTCATGGGAGAGACTGAGAGCCTAGGTTAGTGAAAAGCTAAGTTAACTTAGGGGTTGGGAAACTGGGGTGGTTGGTTAGCTCATGGGGGTCTTGTAGCATGTGAGGGAGGTCTGTAAAGTTGTGATTCGTCGGTTCCACTTCCTTAACTGTAGTTCGGGAGTTGAATCATATCATAGTAACTCTTTGTCACATATTTACCTTGGTGGACTCTAATCTTGGGTAAGTGTGGGAGGAAGGTGTTACATCAAATTAGACACCCTTGGAAGGTTATAAATACAAGTGACCTCAACCTCATTTGGAAATCATCATCAAACATTCTTCTATTCTCTTTCATGGTTTTGGCTCGCACAGGTCTAAGGCACATCTATGGAGAATTGGTTTTCATGATGAAGAAATTATAGAGTTTGAAGCTTGTGCGCATTTCTAGGGTTTTGGGTCATAGCCATAGGCTTACCAATGAAAAATTTTGACTGTAGTCACTGGCTTGTCAGCTCAAGGGAGTGACTGGAAGCTATCAGTCACTCGCACACCTCTTCATCCCTGTGACTGGAACCTAAACTTTCATTTTCAGTTGATCAAAGTTTTCACTCGTTGACTGCAGTGTTCGAAAGTTGACCAGAGGCAGTGACAATTCATCATAGGTTTTTGAATCAAGATTTTGAGTATGATAATTGTTGGGTTCATTTCATGGATGTTGTTTAGTTGATTTTGTTGGATAGTTGTATGGATGAAGATATGTATCATTGTCCTCTCTTTTGTTGAATCATTCAATGACAATATAATAAGAAGAAGAATTTGAAACGGTTTTCCCCATAGTGGGTTTTTCCTTGGTCTCTGACCAATACTAGTTTCTCTATGTGTAAATGATTTTCTTTTATTGTTCCTTTATGTTCTGTTGCATTGATGATGGTGTTGCTATTTCTATATAGTTTCATATCTTTTTGAATAATTTGAATAATGTTATGATGTTATGGAGTGAATTTAAATATGGAAATAATGAAATTCAATTATCCAAGCAAAGAAAAATATAGCCCTATTCTATAATCTTTCACCACTCCATTCATTAAAGCTTTGGATTTTAGCATGATATCCTACTTCCTACTTCCTATAACCTTTGATATTCTTTACTCTTGGCAATAATTCTTAGTTTAGGTTTTGCAACTCAGATTTTATTATGCAATGAGTTGGCACCACTATGCCTTTAATCAAAATGTAGAGACCAATAGACACCAGACTAATTAAATCTACTTCCTTCCATCCCCGGATCAATGGATAAATGATTATACATCTTGTCCTAATGTGTGACTCCAAGTATCCACATACATAAAATGAAACCCTTTCTTATATTCAACATATATATAAAATAATTCTCCATAGTCAAATTAGCCACAAGCTTTTTGTGTGTGGCTTGAGTTCCAACTATTGGTCTTAATTTTTGTAGTTTTTTTCCATTACAACAATGAAGTAAAATTCCCCTTGTTCTTTGAATGAGGAAAACAAGGCAACAAATTTTTTTGAATGGATCCAACACATCCAATATCAATTTCATGATATTTTATAGAAAGCAAACATTAAGTACATGTAATGACACAATCAACATTGGGTTCAACACAAGTTTCAAATTGGTGACAACATAATGTTGCATTTGTAGAGAGAGTGTCTCACAAGCCCTTATATAAATCTTAGATTAATTCAATATGGACCCTACACTATTTCCAAGCCTTGAAGTGGTATAGATTTAGAACAAAATGAAAAAAATTGATATTCAAAAATAACATGAACAATATTGAGAGCAAGAATAAAAAAATTTGAAATGCAATGACCCTAAGCCTAACAAGATTAAGGTTGAGTAAGAATTATGAGTTAGAAAAGCATGAGTTGTTAAAGAAAAAGGGAAGCCTTGCTAATACCATGATTTTCACTTGGTTCCCCATTTTGGGCCTTCTTTATATCATTGGAAAGAACATTGGAAGAATGAGTAGGGTCCCTAGTCATTTGGCATAACTAAAGTAAAAAAGCACATGACAAGGCCCCAAAAAATGCATTGAAAAATCATGACTCATTATTCAAGACCATTTTATAAGTAGTCATAGATATTAGATTTTTTCAATGTTCTCAAGGAGGAGTACTACCTTATTTTAAACTATGAAGACTGGTATATGAAATGGAGAGACATGTACCAGGGTAAAGACCACATTGTGTTGTGACACACCAATGCCTTACATATCTTACATGCAAAAATGGGTATCAAGGACCCTAAGAAACAAATGGCTCTAAAATATTGTAATCACCTATATAGATATATCCAAACAAAATGCAACTTTTGGACACCTGGTCACTTTTAGAGATGATTGCCATTATGTCTTTGAGGTTAATGAAAAGTGCCAAGGAAAGAGTAAGAAACAATAATATGAAAAGGGTTCAAGTTTTGAAACCAAGCATGAGAAAATAAGGGTAAATGTAACAATAATTCTTAGGACAAAGGAAAGTGAGGATAACCCTCCTAGGAACAACTAATAAAAGCCATTTGCAAGGAATAAGAACAAACAATTAAAGGAAGATATGGAAACATGAAGTAATACACATAAAATCCTTTGTCACATCAATGACAAATGTTGTGCTTGACAATTGATATTAATTGAGCTAATAGAATTGAATTCCAATTGTTAGACACATCCAAAACTTATGAATAGGGAGAAAAGGATCATCAACACGGAACCTAGTTTTACTATTGTGTTAAGTAACAAATCCTTGAAATAACTTAATTAACTATAATACACACATTGTACATAATATGTGAACATGGAGCACAACTCCCATAGAGAAAATAAATATGAGTTACATAATAGCTCCTTCTAGGATGAGTGAACCTCTTCCAAATAAACTAAATCCATATATCTAAATCATATATTCCTAACTCAATAATGACTACATTAGCCTCGATACATACCTAATCTCACTAATTGCATAGTTGGGACCTTTCTCATGTTGGCCCATGTTACATATACATATAATCCCATCTATGTTGCTACTAAGGTCATATCATCGTACCCTCCTTCAAAAAAAAAATTGTCTTTAAATATTTATCGTTAAGGGTTTTACATGTGATGACACCAAGTAATAGGCTTTCCTTATATTCGTACTCTTTCACTGCTAATGACAACGATTCATCCATCCAAACTAAATTCATTTTGATCTTGATCCTTGACAACTAGTGGTTGCATTATTATTTTTCCTTTGATTCCATGTTCCCTTGCTGTAACTTTTCCTATTTGTTGTAGTCATTGGTCTCTGATAATATTTCATCGAATCATAGTTCTTTGATGCCTTAATCCATGAATATTGTCGATATCTTCTTCCTGGGTAATGTTGATATCGATTTTTTTCTCTTTCTTTCCACTTTATTGGCAATGAGGGTGTTAATATGGTTCTACCTTTGATGGTTTTCCTTATTTTACACACATATATCATTAGTGTACTTTTCCAGTACAAGGACATGATCCATCTTATGTCCCATGTATTTTATTACTCCACCCTTTGGGATAAGACACAATATATGAGATGTACATCCTCAAATTGCAGCTCAAAGGATTTCTAGCGATATTCTTGAATCTCTCTTCCTTCTCTTTTTGAAATTTTAAAGTGATGCCTTCTATCATATTATGATGTCATCCTTCAATCCTAGGTTGTATTCCTAAATTTAACTCATAAAATATTTATGGATTTTTCAATCTTCTTGCAAATTTCCTCTTCAAATCTATGGGAGATGTGCTTCATGTTCACATCTTGTGTGTATTATGTGTACTTTTGTTTAGTATACTATTTTTGGGACTTGGTACATAACATTTGGTATTATAGCATATGGTCTTTGTTTTTGTTGCTTCAAATGAGCCATATCATTGTATTTGTATTTTAATTCAATTGAAATTGAGTGGAAATTTTAGCAAGGATAGAGGAAAGCGTTAAGTGGGTAAGGTAAAAATATTATAATCTAGTTTGATATATTTTGGAGTGATACATTTTACAAGTTAGGGTTTTTGTCTAGTCTTAAAACTATTCTAAAATTGGTGTTTATAGTAAAATAATCATATCTAAAGGTAACAAGGTCCAAATTTAGTATCACTCATGGCATTATAAAGTAGATAGAACATGTGGACTCCAATTCACATTTCATACTTATATCTACAAAAGTGGATGTATGGAATATCATACAAATGTGCTCAACTACATGTTGCCAAAGTCAATGGGTTTGGGGAAATTATCATAACCTTTTCTTGGCACATTAGAATTTAGTTAGATCTATAACATTACAAAAAATACATATTGGTGTATTTCAAAGCATCATGTCACTTTCAAGGGTACAAAACATTCAAAGTTACATTAGATTTGGGGTTAGCTTGCAAGACAATGGTCAAATCAAGGCTTTAAAAGGTATGTTAATTTAAATTTAGCGTATCTTTTGATTCGAATATCCAATCTTGGTGGTTGAAAAGCCTTGGGAAGGTGAAAAGAGAGTAGAATACACTGAGAAATTATCATTTATTTGCAATAATTATTGTGAATATAGTGTGGTTGAAATGTTAGGGTTTTGGCTAGAATCCAAGTCATAATTAATATCAATGCTTTCATATAAAGCAGATGAAGATCAAGATCCTATGGAATAGTTGAGAATGGAAAAGGAAAATGTTAGTACTCATTGGAAGGAAAAAAAAAAAAAAAATTGATGAAGCTTATAAGTGGTGGACGAGTCGTGATGAATATATTGTACTAAACTCCACAAGGGAAGAATTTTAAAAAATATCTTATCAAGAAGATGGATCAAGAACACAAAAAAGGAGGTAATAAAATTCAAGATGAATTCGTGGAAGCAAAAAAAAAAACTCAAGAAGAAATATGATGAGTCATCCAAGATATAAGCCCTTAATGAATCACTCATTAAGGAGATTCATAAATAGGTATAAGAAAATATTAGCAAATAAAAGTGGAAAGTGACGAGTTAATAGAAGAATTGAAAAATAAATATGAAGACGTCTAAAGGTTGTATAAGTATAACCAAAATATTCTTAACAATGTTAAGAATATGAAAAAATATGTGCAATATTTCAAATCACATAATGAGGAGGAACATATATTTGAGGTTATATGGATGTACTTATGTTATTTGGAGGGGATTATCCTTATATTTAAGTTATTGTGTAACCAATAACTATTATCTATTTGAGAGTTGTGCTTCACACTCACATTTGGTATATATTGTATGTACTCTAATTTAATATGTTAATTTGAGGGTTTGATATATAATAAATCACCATGGGAAAGTTTCATCCAAAGGAACTAAGGGGGTTTGAGTAAGTTGATCACTTGTTCCACTTACAAATGTGGGAAAATGGCACATTTTTGTAGTTCCTTGTTGACTATAATAACAAAAAGATCTAAGCTTGGCAAATGTTCTTAAGAATATGAAATTACCAATGAAATTTCACCCTCGACCATACACCATTAGTTGATTAAGCTAGGGATGTGTTGTGGCCACCAACAACCCCCTTCTTATTTAGTGTTATTACTAATACTAAATAAGTAGGGACCCTTAGTCAATTTTTTTTAAAAATGAATTAGTGCTTGTATTTCCTTTTTAATAAGACTTACCATCATAAAATTAGGATAATACCTTTTGAAAAACCTAAAAAGCTTAAGTTTCATGATGAGAAAAGATAAAATCACTCCTTAAGAAATATCGCATCATGGAAACGATAACAGGATGCCTTTTTATAAGACTGCGAGATTGTGATGCGAGATTACATATTAAAAAACATATATATCGCATCGCATGCCTTAAAATGCACTTACATTGTAAAACCGCAGAAAATGTTGAAATGCGATGGTGCATATTGCAAAATCGCACCTCGCAAGAAATACATTAACACGAAATGAGCACATATTACAATTATGTGCTATTGCAATATTGCGATATCACGATATCGCGATAGAACGGTAAAGCGATCTTACGACAGAGTGATATTGCGATCTCGCGATAATGTGATGCAGCGATCTGCGATATTGCAAAGAAAATCGCAAAATCCCTCCATCGCAAAATCTTTCGGCTCACTATTCGAGAAAACTTTTTTTCATAAAACGAGACCTGGTTATGAGATTTAATGCTAATTAATGAGTTAGTTGCCAGTTGTTAATGAAATATGGTTTTGAGTTTATCAAAAATATAGCTCACATAAGGTGATATATTTTTGCATATCTTCAGCATTTAAAAATTTCCCATCACTATTCCTTATCATTACTCTCACTTCACTTGCAAACCGCAGGAATAAAGAACAAAGAACTATACAAAGAAGTATACAGGAAACTATGGGGAAGAAAGGCAAGGCTCCGATGTCTGAAGATAAAGAGACGACGCCCTTATACATAGACACTGCATGCAATAGAGATGCAGGTATTTCTACTTGGGAAGGCATGTATAATCTGTTTGAGGAAGAGAATCCTAAGGTAATGGAGTTTACGGCTACTGCAGGTTCACAAGGTTCTTCTGAGGCATCAGTTGTAGATTTAGCTTGACACCAGATAGCAGTGAAGACCCAAAATTCCCCCCTACACAGGTATGGTGAAATGGGTACGGAGCAACACTGACATAAAAAACAGACAGTTTGGGACTCAGGGTCAAAAAACTTAAGGAATCATTATTTTCACAAAATTTCAAATGTACATCCGCTAAAAGAAAACATGCAAGAGGCGAAAATTGCACCAAGGAAGCCCAGATCAAGAAATAGAGGCAGTTTCCGATCGCACATCGCTGGGTAAAACTTCTTGAAATGGAAAGCTTCTAATTGCTCGGCTCCCTGTAAGCCCCAGAAATTCGGAAAAAGTATGTGAAAGATAAAAGGTAAAACTTGAATCCGAAAATCAGTGGTAATGGTCGTAAACATCCTCAAAGTATTTAGTGAAACCACATAGCCAGTGTATGACTCTCAAAAGCATCATCAATTCTGCCGAAAAGATGGCGCCAACTCTCACTGATTTCGTTTTTGCAGCATAGTTAAAGGCTAAAGTCGGCCAACCGACTCTTCTCAAGCAAATGTTGAATGCTTGCAATGTTAAGGAGCAAGTACAGAAATAGTTAAATGTTAGATTTAATTTTAGAAATAGTTTTGCTTTATTTTTTCCTAGAGAAAGGACGGTCATTTAAACCGTATCCTGTATTTTTGTAAACAAGTTATTTTTAGATGTAGTTAGTAGTATTTAAACCCTTCTCATGCATTTAGAGAAGGGTCCAGAAATTTATCAAAAACTTGTCCTTAGAACATGCAACTTTGCACCCTTCGAGGAGGTTTTGATGAATGAATGGAACAGGATTTATTGACTTTTGCATTTAATATCTGCTACTGATGTTGCACTTCTGTACTCTTAGTGGATGTTGGATTAAGAAAAGATAAATCATTATCGCTTGAAGCTCATGAGTAGAACTAGTTATAAATGGTACTTCTATCTCTTAACTGTTTCTATCTTTTGTGTTAAAGCGATATTCAAGTTCAGTTGTTTATATATTAATGCCTGAATGCCTGAGTTATCATTTGGCACTTTTGTACGGTGATAGCTATTTATTTATGCTTAATGTATGAATAGCTTATTGTGCGATATGTTTTTCCAAACTGTTTCGCCTAACTTTTTACGTGAAGTAGTTCATCTATATTGAATCCTTTTCTTATAATAGTTGAATGATCTTTATTATCGATTGTTATTTGAAATCATTTTAGATCACACAGAAGAAATATTACATCCCGGGTTAGTATAGACTTAGATATTTATGTTTTCTTAGAATACAACTGCATGCCATTAGATTAAAATTAGAATTAGAGCATCTTAATTAGGAACTGTTAGATCAGAAATATCAAATTCTACATACACACACTCATAAATTGGGAAACTGGTCCCACATCCCCAGTCGGACCCACCATACCAAATGGAAAAGGAGCTGCCAACCAAGGACCGGACCGGGTGGGTATCCCCCTTGTTGTAGACCCGATTTTCGGGGCTTCAACATATTTGGCGCTAGAAGGAGGGCCTTGAACTATGAATGGCAAGTAAGTCCAAATCTTAATACCATTCTAAGAGTAAATCGCCTTCACCATCTCCCCCAACTTCTCCATTGCATTCAGAATCTTTAAATCCACAGCCAAAATTCGCAGGATCAACAACCGTTGCTACAAACCCTGACATTTCAGAACAATCTACTATCGAACCTCCTGAAGTTGAATCTCTGATTCACAAAATTCAGTGATTTTCTATATCTCCTCCAAGGTATGATAAATCTTAAGGCAACATGACTTCGCAATATAACCCTACTCATCCTTTGACCAGATTAAAGAGAAAAAATTTTGGTGTTCAGCCAACTGAGTTACCTCTACCCACTAGGAAGAGAGAAAGGAAGTCACCTAAAAGGTCTGACCACGAGGCTCTTTCATCATCATCATCCATCTCAAATTCCTCACCACGAAGTCAACCATCCACTCCTCCACTTCGGATCATTGTCCACCAACCTACTATTACTTCTATATCTCCTTCTCAATCATCCAGAGTCATAATATCCTCATCTTCTCAACCTCAGGGATCATCTTCTGCACTTCCCTCTGTTAGTGGATCAGCGATGGCCCAATCTTCATGGAACAACCCAAGGGCAGTCTTAATGCCCGTGCCCTTGAGTCAGTTACCACCCCATCCTGAAAAATGGCTGCCTAGGTTCAATCCTGAAGAAGGCATGCTAGCGGAAGAGCATATTAATAACTTTATGCTATCCATAAATCTTAATGGAGTTACTAATGAAGATGTTGTCATTCGACTTTTTCCTTATACTCTTCAGGGAACAGCTGGATCATGGTATTTTTCATTACCATCTGGATCTATTAATAGTTGAGACATCTTCCAAGAACAATTCCTTATTAAATTTGGTGATGATAGGTCTACGCCGATGTTGATCAATGACTTGTCAAACCTTAGGGCTGAGTCAAAAGAACCTATCAAAGATTTCAATTCACGTTTCAATAAACTGTTAAACAAAATTCCTACTGCTTCCAAGCCCAGTGAAGAAGTGTGAAGTGAATGGTATATCACTGCTTTACCATCAAACATAGCAATCTTCATGGATAGGGCTAACAAGACAACTTTAGCTGAAAATATGAAAGAAGCAATAGATGTAGAGAAGCGTATTATATCCCTTGAAAAGAAAACCGTGATCGAAGAACAGAAATCAAAGAAGGTTACTTTCAGAGAAGATCCCAAGAAAAAGCAACTGAAAGATCCATTTGATTTAGAAGGATTGAAAAAAGTTTTGAAGACTATTTCTAATGAGATGGTCGATATTAAGAAACAAGTGACATAAACTTCTTCAAAAAAGCCATACAAACCTTTTAAAAGAAACCCTTCGGCTGATTCAAAGCCCCCCAATGCTATTACGAGAGTTGAATCCGAAGAAGAAGAAGAGGGAATCGCTACTGAAGAGCAAACTGATGATGAAGAAGTTGTAGAGTTACAAGGAATGTGAGATTTCATCCTCCCACAAGAAGAAGATCAAGAAGCATTCCCGGTTAGTACAAAAAGTAGAAATCAACTTGATCCTCCTCAAACTACCCCTAAGCCAAAGAGCGCAAGCTCGGCAACGAAGGATAAAGTCGCAGCCAAGAAAACGACACCCAAAGCGACTCAAACCAGCACAGTCCAAACAGATTCACCTACTCCATCTAAAACACTGATGATTTCAAATGAAATGGAGTAAAATATTATAGAAGATATGAAAAAGACTAGAGCCAGTATCACTCTTTACAAGCAAGTTAAAACACCAGCAAAAGATACTTATGAAAGAATTACATGCTCTCCCAGTTGCACCTTTGCTCGCCGCTATAATTTCTCAAGCTTCCCATGATATGGGAAGACCTCCGACTAACGCGATTAACAAAGTTGATCCAAATGACATCACATTAATTGGAGGAAGATCGAGATCTCATACTCCCCCATTTCTTCTTACTTATGATTTTTTTAATAAAAATGTTCATAATTGCTTAGTGGATTCAGGAGCTTCATCAAATATTTTACCAAAGTCAATATGTACAAAATTGAATGTTCAACCGCAAAAATCTGTTGTGCGCATAGTCCAACTAGATCGATCACAAGTCGAAGTGATTGGTGAATTAAATCAAGTTACCATAAGGTTGTCATCCAACCCAAAGGTATGTCAAGTTATTGACATTTTAGTTGCTGATATTCTAGAATTTTATGGTTTAATTCTTAGCAAAGATTGGTCAGAAAAACTTCATGGATATTTCGTAATTGACTGGTCGCACATGTGGCTGCCTTACAATGGTAAACCTAATCAAATAAAAGTTGAGCGAGAAAGACATTAGAAATACATAGTAACGAAGTTGGAGGGGGAGAATGAACCGGTAGCATATAACAATAGTATTATCGACAATTACTCAGTAGATTCTTTCCTAGGAAATTTTAATGCTCATACATCACCTTATTTAGAAAATTATGTTTTATCCCAAGTCGAAAATTTTTCTCGAATAGGTAGTTCTAAATGTATTAATTTTGTAGATAGTCCTGTGAATAAATCTTTATTTTGGAAATTATTTTTTGATGGTTCTAAAACTAACGAAGGAGCAGGAGTAGGATGCGTGCTAGTTAGTCCAGAAGGAGATAAAACTATGTTAACTTGCAGACTCAAATTTGATTTCACCAACAATACCGCAGAATATGAGGCTTTAGTCCAAGGGTTGTATAAAGCAATCAGAATAGACGTCAAATACCTTCATGTTTTCGGAGACTCTGAAATTGTAGTCACGTAATACTATACATTGTTTATTAGGTCATTTAAAACATTATCAATCTTTAGTTCAAGATTTGACTGAACACTTTATAGCATTTAATATTTCATCAATTTCCAAACTCCAAAATGCAAGTGCAGACCTGTTAGCTAATGTAGCTTCCAAACTTATCCCTTCAAAATATTTTAGCCCTGATAGATTTTCAATAGAATTAATTTTTATACCTTCTATTCCTGATAACATTACAAATTGGAGAATTTTCAATGACGATCCTCACATCGTGAGTTTTCTCACATCTGAAGGATCCTGCACCAATCAAATAATTGACGAAGACCAGCATGACTGACAATTGCAACAAGATAGCACTAGCAATGCAATACCTAAGTCGGTAATCAAGTTAGAAGACTTTTATGATTTGAAAGATCGGTTTAAAAGATCTACCAATTCGAAACTCCAAAGTTCAACTTTGAACTACGAAATAATAAATCTAGGAACCAATACCAAACCACAGAACATCAATCTAGGCCTTGGCCTAGCTCCTGAAGAAAAATTAGCATATATTCATCTTTTGAGACAATATAAAAATGTTTTTGCTTGGAACTATGATGAACTTAAAACGTATGACACCTCCATCATCCAACATACTATTCCAATGATAGAAAATGAAAAACCAGTCCAACAGAAGTTGTGAAAAATCCATCCCAATCTAGAAAACCAGATCAAATCTAAACTCAACAAGCTATTGAAAGCAAAAATAATCTTTCCCGTTCGACATTCCAAATGGGTCTCAAATATGGTTCTCGTTAGAAATAAAAACGGAGATATCAGAATCTGTATTGATTTTTGAAATCTTAATAAAGCCTACCAAAAGGATAATTTTCCTTTGCCTCCTATGGAACAAATATTACAGGCAGTCGTTGGGTCAGAATTAATGTCCTTTTTGGATGGATTCTTAGGATACAATCAAGTGTTGGTACATCCTGATGATCAATTAAAAACCACATTTAGAACCAAATGGGGCACCTACGCATATCAAAAGATGCCCTTTGGTCTAATCAATGCTAGTGACACATTTCAGAGAGCCATGGACATCGCATTCAAAGGTTTAATTAACAAATCTATGGTAGTCTATTTGGATGATATAACTGTCTATTCCAAGAAACGAAGCAACCATCTTAGAGATTTAAAACAAATCTTCCAACGTTGTTTGAAGTATGGAATTTCACTTAACCTGAAAAAATTCCTTTTTCTAATTAAGTGAAGGAAAACGTCTAGGATTCATAGTGTCAAAATCTGGAATTCACATTGATCCTGACATAATCAAGGAGATCTCCGAAATATCCCTACCTCACAACAAAAAAGCCATGCAATCTTTCCTTGGTCAGATAAACTTTGTAAAGAGATTTGTTCCAGATTTTTCAAGAATCATGTCTCCTTTACAAGCAATGATAAAAAAGAACTCAAACCTCAAATGGGGCCAAGATGAATATGAGGCATTCAATCTAATCAAGCAAGCAATTGTGAATTCTCCATCTTTAGCAACTCCAATTTTTTCAGAGCCTTTTATTTTATATACATTTGCATTTGACAGATCATATGCTGTGATACTCACTCAAGCTAATCAAGAAAAAGTAGAAGCTCTGATCGCTTTCTTTAGTTCAAATTTACAGGGGGCTGAATTAAATTATTCAGATGTGGAGAAATAAGCTTATGCTGTTTTCAAAGCAATCAAATATTTCAAACCCTTTCTGTTCAAAACCCATACAAAAATCATTGTACCGTTTCCAGCAGTAAGGAATCTTTTAGTAAAAAAAGAGGTGGGTGAGAAAAGAGCCAATTGGGTTACTTCCTTACAGGAATATGATGTAGAAATCAAACCAGCAAATATTGTAAAAGGTCAATGCTTTTGCAAAATATTGGCCGGGGCATCGCTTATATCTAAAATTACATCTGCAGACATACAAATGTATGAGGTAAGCCTAAACAATAATGAGTCATTATATGTTGATATCATTTATTATCTAAATAATTGATATGCTCCTTCACACCTCGATCACACCAAGAAAAGAGCTCTAAGATTGAAAGCCAAACAATATTAGCTCTTGAACAATGTTCTTTTTAGAATAAATTATGATTTTGTTCTCCTTAGATGTGTTGAAGAATCTGAAGCTAAAAAAGTTTTGCAGGAACTCCACGATGGGCCAGCAGGCGGACACTATGCTGGAGATGCTACTGCACATAAGATCTTACGCGCAGGCTATTACTGGCCCACATTATTCAAAGACTCACACAATTACGTGAGGAAGTGTCAAGTTTGCCAAACCGCTGCTGGGAGACAAAAGAAACCATCCTTTCCACTACAGCCAATTAACATTGAACAACCTTTTGATCAGTGGGGATTGGACATAATAGGTGAGATCGTTCCTCACTCTTCCAAACAGTATAGATATATTCTGACAGCAAGAGATTACTTTACTAAATGGGTAGAAGCAGTTCCTTTTAAGACGGCTAATTCTGAACATATCATTGAGTTCACAGATCAATTTATAATCACCAGGTTTGGGTTTCCTTCCGCTTTAATGTTTGATAATGCATCATACTTTTCTGAAAATGCAATGACTGAATTTGCACTTAAAAGAGGTTTCAAACTTAAATATTCTGCCAATTACTACCCACAGGGGAATGGGCTAGTTGAATCTACAAATAAAAACCTAATCAGGATTATCAAACGAACAGTTGACCAAAATCATAAAAATTGGCACAAGTCTTTAAATATATGCTTTATGGGCAGATCGAATAACGCAAAAAGCCTCCATCGACACTTCTCCATTCAATTTAGTTTATAGAAAAGTAGTGGTTCTTCCAACTCATTTAGCAATTCCTTCTCTGTCTTTAGTTCAATATATTGACGAAGTACCAACTTCCTCCTTACAGCTAAGGCAAATGGAAATAATTAAGCTAGAAGAACTATGAGAACAGGCCAAAATAACTCACGCTCATCACCAAGCATTAGTGAAATCCTCTTTTGATTCAAACATGATGACCATAAATGATTTTCAAATGGGAGATCTAGTTTTAAAATGGGACAAGGCCCATGAAGAAAAAGGGAAACATACAAAATTTCAACGAATGTGGCTTGGCCCTTTCCAAATCATAGAAGTCATAGGTCTGTCCACTTTTATGTTACAGGATTTAACAGGAAAGAGAGATTCTTTGCCTGTTAACGGCCAAATTCTCAAGAAATATTTTCCTTAGAATATCATTCTTCTATTTTGTAGATTAGATTTTTGTTTTCATAATAAAACTAGTTATGAATGGTTACATTAGGGATTTAAGAAAAAAATGCCAATCCTCTTTCAAATTTTGATTTTTTCGCTTGTATAAATAGCAAATCTTTTAGAAATATTAATCTTTATTATTGAAAGATACAGTTAAAGACTCTAGCCTAGAAATGATACTAGTTTCAACTTCGTAAAATTTGATGAAAACGACCTTTAGTGAGAAATTGTTTTATATCAGTGCAATGAAAGGTATCAATAACAAAACAAAGATTCTCTGTAGAAAATCTCTTTCCAAAAAACTCTACTATTGTCATCCAGAGCTATCTTAAGGAAACAATGACTTCCTCCCTACTTAGGAAATTACAACTTTCAGAGAAACAATCCAAGTATGCACTTTATCTTAAAGAGTGAGAGGTCTCATCACGAGCTGGCTTATCATAATCACAGATATTATAACTTGCTTACTTTGCCAATACTGCATACCATAACAGGGCAATGACTCTATATTATTGCAATCAAGAGGCAAGGGGTCTCATCACAAGCCAACTTGTTCAGCAAAGCTATAAATCAAGTGAATGACTATGTCATAAATTGGCTACCAAACCAAGACATTGTTCTTTAAGGGTAAAAAAGAAAATGAAAGCAATAAGTGTGGATATGGATTCCTCTTTGAAAATTGCATGTTTCTCTAAGTAGGATACAGGATCATTGATGGGTAACAGGTAACCCTGTCGAGGCTATGAATGCCTTCTGGTAGCAGAGGCTCTCCCTATGACAAATGAGCATATTTAAAATTGATTTACAGAGAAGGCTTTGTTTTATCTTTATAAACTAAGTAATGACTGATGTAGATACAAGGAATAACTTGAGGAACACAATCAAATTTGAAAATAGAAGAGACAAAATATCATTGATAGGTTAAAGCATAATGTACTTTATCTTTCTATAATAAAGTTTAACTTTCTGGAAAATTTTCTATTTTGGAAGTTTAGAATATTCAAAAGAAAGACAGATATAACTGGTTCTTTCAGGTTAATCGCCAATTGTTGTGGCCATCAACAACCCCCCTTCTTATTTAGTGTTATTACTAATACTAAATAAGTAGGGACCCTTAGTCAAAAAATTGTAAAAATGAATTAGTGCTTGTATTTCCTTTTTAATAAGACTTACCCTCATAAACTTAGGATAATACCTTTTGAAAAACCCAAAAAGCTTAAGTTTCATGATGAGAAAAGATAAAATCACTCCTTAAGAAATATTGCATCGCGGAAAGGATAACAGGATACCTTTTTACAAGACTGTGAGATTGCGATGCAAGATTACATATTAAAAAACATATATATCGCATCGCCTGCCTTAAAACACACTTATGCTGGAAAATCGTAGAAAACCCGAAATGCGATGGCACATATCGCAAAATCGCACCTCGC
The DNA here is from genome assembly GCA_000404065.3 of Pinus taeda. NCBI lineage: Eukaryota > Viridiplantae > Streptophyta > Pinopsida > Pinales > Pinaceae > Pinus > Pinus taeda. The sequence continues at coordinate 49,180 of APFE030471527.1, forward strand.
AAGAAATACATTAATACAAAATGAGCACATATTACGATTGCGATATTGCGATATCGCGATATTGTGATAGAGCGGCAAAGCAATCTTACGACAGAGTGATATTGCGATATTGTGATATTGCAATCTTGCGATAATGCGATGCAGCGATTTGTGATATTGTAAAGCAAATCGCAAAATCCCTCCATCACAAAATCTTTCGACTCACTATTCAAGAAAACGTTTTTTCATAAAACGAGACCTGGTTATGAGCTTTAATGCTAATTAATGAGTTAGTTGATAGTTGTTAATGAAATATGGTTTTGGGTTTATCGAAAAGCCAGCTCATGTAAGGTGATATATTTTTTCATATCTTCGGCATTTAAAAATTTCCCGTCACTATTCCTTATCATTACTCTCACTTCACTTGCAAACTGCAGGAACGAAGAACAAAGAACTATACAAAGCAGTATACAGGAAACTATGGGGAAGAAAGGCAAGGCTCCGATGTCTAAAGATAAAGAGACGGTGCCCTTATACACAGACACTGCATGCAACAGAGATGCGGGTATTTCTACTTGGGAAGGCATGTATAATCTGTTTGAGGACGAGTATCCTAAGGTAATGGAGTTTACGGCTACTGCAGGTTCACATGGCTCTTCTGAGGCATCAGTTGCAGATTTAGCTTGTTCATTCCTACACCGGAGAGCAACGAAGACCCAAAATCCCCCCTACACAAGTATGGTGAAATGGGTAAGGAGCAGCGCTGACATCAAAAACAGACCGTTTGGGACTCAGGGTCAAAAAACTTAAGGAATCATTATTTTAACAAAAATTCAAATTTACATATGCTAAAAGAAAACACGCAAGAGGCGAAAATTGCACCAAGGAAGCCCAGATCAAGAAACAGAGGCAGTTTTCGATCGCGCATCGCTGGGTAAAACTTCTCAAAATGGAAAGCTTCTAATTGCTCAGCTACCTATAAGCCCCAGAAATTCAGAAAAAGTATGTTAAAGATAAAAGGTGAAACTTGAATCCGAAAATCAGTGGTAATGATCAGAAACATCCTCAAAGTATTTAGTGAAACCACACAGCCAGTGTATGACTCTCAAAAGCATCATCAATTCTGCCGAAAAGATGGCACCAACTCTCGTTGATTCCATTTTTGCAGCACAGTTAAAGGCTGAAGTCGGCCAACTGACTCTTCTCAAGCAAATGTTGAATGCTTGCGATGTTAAGGAGCAAGTATAGAAATAGTTAGATGTTAGATTTAATTTTATAAATAGTTTTGCTTTATTTTTGCCTAGAGAAAGGACAATCATTTAAACCGTATCCTGTATTTTTGTAAATAAGTTATTTTTAGACTTAGTTAGTAGTATTTAAACCCTTCTCATGCATTTAGAGAAGGGTCCAGAAATTTATCAAAAACTTGTCCTCAGAGCATGCACTTTTGCACCCTCCGAGGAGGTTTTGATGAATGAATGGAACAGGATTTATTGATTTTTGCATTTAATATTTGCTACTGATGTTGCACTTTTGTACTCTTAGTGGATGTTGGATTAAGAAGAGATAAATCATTATCGCTTGAAGCTCATGAGTAGAACTAGTTATAAATGGTACTTCTATCTCTTAATTGTTTCTATCTTTTGTGTTAAAGGGATATTCAAGTTCAGTTGTTTATATATTAATGCCTGAATGCCTGAGTTATCATTTTGCACTTTTGTACAGTGATAGCTATTTATTTATGCTTAATGTATGAATATCTTATTGTGCGATATGTTTTTCCAAACTGTTTTTCCTAACTTTTTATGTGAAGTAGTTCATCTATATTGAATTCTTTTCTTATAATAGTTGAATGATCTTTATTACTGGTTTTTATTTGAAATCATTTTAGATCACACAGAATAAAGATTACATCCCGGGTTAGTATAGACTTAGATATTTCTGTTTTCTTAGAATACAACTGCATGCCATTAGATTAAAATTAGAATTAGAGCATATTAATTAGGAACTGTTAGATTAGAAATATCAAATTCTACATACACACACTCATAAATTGGGAAATTGGTCCCATATCCCCAGTCGGACCCACCATACTGAACGGAAAAGGAGCTGCCAACCAAGGTCCGGACCGGGTGGGTATCCCCCTTGTTGTAGACCCGATTTTTGGGGCTTCAACAAGATGATACATTCACACTAACAATGATTCCTATAATATGATATCAAACCTTATAAAGATGAGGTACCATGTGATGTTGTCCCGCTTGATTATTATGATTTTCTTTCAGGACAACCATCTATGTGGAAGTGCCATATTATTTACTGGCCTTATCCTCATGTTTTCATTGTTACTCTAAGGGATCAACTTTATAGGATACTAGAGGTAGACCCAACTGTTATGACCTTTATGATCATTGTTAAGTAATGAAGGAATATAATCTCTCAAATTTGAAGATGTGTCCTCCTTTTGTTCCAAAAAAAAGATTGATGAATATTAGCACAACTATTAAGGCTTCTACAAAGGGCCCTCTATGTAACAAAGAGAGGTATATTAGTTTCTAGAAGAACTCAAAGACATTCTAACCTCACTTGCATGACTACTGACTTACTTTCATGACAAATCATGCAATTTATTTGAGAACCCCTCTACCTAGTGACCCTACTTAGACACCCTCTCTTCTAGAGAAAGAGGGGATTAAATTTCAAATTCAAGGGATAATGTTAAAAATCCAAATTTAACCAAGATCCTCACCTTGTAGGAGTCGAATTGTGTTAGGTCAAAGGAGTATAGGACATTGAAATTCTATTAATTATAGAGCCCTAAAAAAAGTCATAGTTAAAAAGTGGCATATCATCCCTTGGATTATTTATTTGTTAACTCAATGGTCTTAATTTTTTCAACAAGATTGATCTTAAGTCAGGGTATCAATAGTTGCCAATATAACCTGTTTGGAAGACAACCTTAAATTCTATGTAAGGTGTATTGAAATGGTTGGTCATGCCTTTTAGCTTGATTAATGTGCCATCAACATTAATGAGGATGGTGAATGATATTTTGTGACCATTCACCAAGTATTTTGTGATTGTATAACAATATAACATACTCATCTAGAACAAAACCTAGGAAAAGCATTTGTAGCACATTCAACAAGTGTTTAGCACCCTATGACAACATAAGTTATATTCCCACCTAGAGAAATGTTCATTTTACATGTAAATAATTCAATATATGAGATACATCATGGATGAGTGTGGTATGGATGTGGATCCAACCAATATCGAAGTCACTTTTGATTATTAAGCATGACAAGGAAACAAGGGAAGCTCATAGCTTCTTGAGTGTTGTCAAATTTTACCATAACATAGTTTGGGAATATCTCACATTTCTTGACCCTTGATTTAGGTGACCAAGAGTAGAGACAAGGCCAATTTTATTTGGACCAAATCACATCAAACAACATTCAAGGAGCATGAGTGCTTTATTTTCTCAATGTCATTCCTCTTTTCCAAGATATGACACAATCATAAAAAATGAGATATAATCCTTGGAATTTATCATTGGTTTGATCCTCACTCAACATGGAAATTTAATTCCCAATCAAAATGATACATTCTCTACCATGATTAACAATTCTCAACTTATGACAATGAGCTTTATTCCATATTCTAGGCTCGTCAATAGTGGAAGTATTACATATGGGAAAGGAAATGAACATATGCATTAATCATATGCCTTTGCATTTTAAGTGGATGCATAAAAAAAAATTAAAATGAATGGAAATATAATTAGTTTGTATACTTTAAGTTACATATGACTTTATATGACCTTAGGTCATGGTTCACCATAGTGTTCAATTCCCGTGGGCCCAAGACATTAATGTGGCCCTAACCATACACAATGATCCTAACTTCATTGCTACATAGTAGATATTAGTTATAAGTAAACAAATTTCACATTTTCTTCTTTAGAAAGGATTATAGTTCCATCTATGATGTCATTGTTTTCCTTCAAGCATACACAAGAAGGTGATTTGGGAGGTGAAATACAATTGAGTGGTAGGAAACTTTAGCATGGAGAAGCAAATAATAATGTTGTGGATGTACTTATGTGGGCCAAAGATCCAACATGATGTTAGTGGACACACTAAATCATACACTTGGCGTTCTAAATCATCACTCAACTTACAATCAGGTCATAGGGGTGTTACATATCCATTTGGGCACATCAATTCCCAACATCTAGATCAGTGTTTTAGGGCTCATAAAGCCCTAATTTTAGTTGCTTCATGCCATAAACAAGTCACCCCTTTGAATTCCTCCTTCCTAGATAGTTTCATGTCTTGAAGACATCAAAAAATAGCCTCTAGAGGGACTAGCACAGGTAAGCCCTTGTAAAGGTGTGATGCAGAGCAGTTGAGTCCACTGCGAGGGTGCTCTGCAGAGCACTTAGGCTTCCTTTCACCTGCACTGGGTGAAAATGAGCGAAATTCACATAGGGTTTGGGGAATATTCTTATATTTTGGAGTCATCCAAAAGGTTCCCTCACTTGTCAACTCCTATGAGCTCAAAAATGGATGAGGAATGAGTTAAGGTGCATCCTATCCTCTCATCCCTTCCTCCATGGAGCTAATACTAAGTATGGAAGGCCATTCAATGTCACCATTTATGACAAACCTCCTTCATCTTCCTATAAATTAACCACTCATCTAAGTGATCAGGGGCTGGATTGTGTTGAATTGTAAGGAGATAATGCTGCTATGAGATTTGGCTTTGAAGCAAGTATTGTAATGCTACAAGTTTGTCATTCTTTTGATGTGATGTGGATGGGATCCAAGCTGGAGGAATGGTTTTGAATTATACACAAATGGTTGTATTTCCTTCTTCTGTCTAATAAAGTGTTTGAACCTTTCTCCCATATGTTTGTATTGTTTCATAATGCTTATATGTGTGAATTGTATCTAATTCCTTTCACTTATATTCAATAGATCATGTGCTTGATCAGTTCTTTGTTTTCTGTTGTTTTTATAGGGTACTTATCAATCATATTAAGTATGGGAAGGAGTGACAGGGTCGATACAAGGGAGACGAGATGAAAATGGAACTACAAGTAGGTCTTCTTATCTTCTCATCTTATCTATTGCTTATAGGAAAAGTCTAAAACACTTTAAATTGTTGTTCTAGATACAACTACTTATCTAGGGAATTAGTAGTAGATACCAAATTCTCCAAAACAAATTCGTGACTCCACTGAGGAAAGATCTGTTAAGCACACATGGGCATCAAAGGAATATGAAAGATAAAACATGAGAATCTAAAGGATAAAACATGGGAGTAAATTTTTATTAACAATTGATATACATTTATAGTACATAGTTTGACCGTTGAGTTCCACATCCCAAGGTCTCCTGGACTTCCTTTTGTCTATTCGGCTTCCACACTAACCCATTGAGGATTAGGTGTCCAACATTTCCCCCCTTAATCCGAAGGGTTATGTATGAGTCCAAGAAGAGAGCTGTAATACAAATGTGCAAAAATGCATGGCAGTATTAGGCTGAATGTGCTCTCTGAAATGTTGGTATAAAGGGAGGTGGTTTAAGGATGACCACCAACACTGGAACTCTTAGTGTAGTTCCTAGAACTCTTCCAAAACTGGAAAAAAGCTGAAGTCTTCTATTAGAGGAAGTGCTCCTATTGTTTTGAAGAGGGAAACCTGCAACCATGAAAGGGAGGTCTCACCCTGCATAAAAGGGAGAACTTCAACCTGAAAAGGGAAGTCTCAGCTTGTGATGGTTTAAGGATGACCAACAACTCTGGAATGCTTAATGCAATTCTTGGAACTCTTCCAAAACTAGTAAGAAGCTGAAGTCTTCTGCTAGAGGAAGTGCTCCAATTCTATTCCTGGAATTCTTCCAAAATTGGAAAGAAGTTGAAGTCTTCTACTAGAGGAAGTGTCCCAGATTACCAACTGAAGGCGTGCTTAGGGGCATATTTGTCTCTAGCTACAACTCTGAAACTATTGTGGAAGGTTGTGGCTCAGGCTCACTTGATGTGGCTTTGAAGCTTGTAGATGACCATCATTCCCCCCTTTCAGATACAAGGTGAGATGATGGAGAAAACTCAACTGCCCATTGCCAAGAAGCGATCCATCCAAGTTGAATCTTTGTTCTTGCAGGACGTTTGTTTCTGAAGCATCTGTGTGAAGAATGGGTAGTTTTATGACAATGCTTACATGGATGAAGATCAAAACAGTGATCCTTTAGATGGCCAACTCGGTCACAATGTTGGCATTTCGCAATCTATTGTTGTTGTTGTGGTTGTGGAAGAGGGGCAGAATCTGGAACAGCTGGAGGTGAACTATCATGAAGGAATCCAACACTTTGAAACTGAATGGGCTTTGAGTAGTCTGGAATATGAAAGGACAAGTCCTTCTCATATCCAAGACCAGTTATGTGCTTGTTGTGGACAAGTTGTTCCCAAGGTCTGATGATGGGCTTGGGAAGTGCAGAATGAGTTTCTGCATCTGCATGTACAACTACTTCTTTATTGGGTACTAAATCTGAACCAACTGTAACATTATTGACTTGCTTTTGATGGGTTGCAGTCTCAATGTTCTGAACAGAAACATGTTCAGAATGACTCCTCTGTTTTAGTTCTTCTTGTTGTAGCTGAGATTAGAGCTACAAAAAATCAATCTTCTCTTGTGCATTTTGTAGACAGATCTGAATGTCTGTGAGAGAAACTTTGCTGACTTTTAATATATCATGATTAGTAGACAATATCAGAGTTTTGAAGAACTCTAATACTTCACTGATTCTGGCCATTTTTTCTTTACTGTCAAAATTAAAACTGATCACAGCTACTACTCAATGCAGAAAAGTAATACCCACTCACAGTACACAGCAATATCCTTTATAAATGTGCATCAAATGATCAATGTGCAACCAGCGAACACTAATTACAATCCATATAAAAATAAGAGTTTACTCATGACTAATAGCTAAACTTTTCTCCACAAAAGATTACTTTTATTTGTCAAAACAATCACAGCCTTTATACAGCCCACCAAACTCTTTATGCAACAGTCAAATCAAGGAATCGATGCACTATAATGAGTTTTAAATACAATGCCACAACTGGGCAGCAGTAACTGCAAACTTGCCTAGATCCTCAAAATACTCCTTCACTTTCAAAGCAGAAATAATGGCTATCGAAACTTCAACAGCTATGCTTTTACTAGGGTACGAACAAATATTCTCTGATCTTGCCACTTTCTTATCTATATTAATTTTTTTATTATTAGGAAGCCTTTGCATCAAATTTCTCAAAAAATCTGACACTCATCAATATGAATAATCATGAAGCTGAATAAGGGAAAATGTAAGGCATTAAAAACAAATGATCGTTATCAATTTTTCACTTAAAAGCAGAGTAAATTTTGAAATTCCAGCACTAGCTGTGTTTATTGTTCCCCTAGCAATGAATGTTTTGTACTCGTAGAGCAAAAGATCGCCTTGTAGAATTCTCCTTTTGCACAATACTCTCTGAAAAAGCATCTGTTTGTTTTTGGATGATTTTTAATTGCCAAGGCACACGATTTTCTGCTCTGCATATCAGAAAATCAGTTTGTTTTTCCTCTTTTTGCTAAGGCTTAGGGAACGAAATATCATTTTGCTGCTGAGTTAGAGAGACAAGCACAGAATTTCAAAGATTCATCCTACTGTGTGTGCCCTAGCTCCAAAGTAGTGGCTCTATTATCTCCAAATCTGTGGCTACAAATTAAATTAGTAGTAGGAACTTACTGGAAGAGACACCAACGTCGTTGCTAGAAAATCCATCCACAAAATGTTGAAGAATAAGGTCACGAATCTCTGAAACTGCCCAAAGGCCCACAGATTTTCCGCTCTCAGACCTACAATTTTTCAACTCTGAATCTCACAAATTTTGTAGTGCTAGAACCCTCGATTCTACAGCTCCAGAATACACGAATTTGATACTGACTCGATAAGCTACATAGGAAACAAACGTAGCCACACCAAACACACCAAGTGGCATAGGCCACCAATCAACGTGCATATACCAAACAACCTTAAAAAATAATTTAACACACAAGATACACACAGTATGAATGAGTGAGCAAGCTAATAGGGTGGATGCATGTGTATAGAATGACCCTTACAATGTAGTAACCAACTGTTTTGTTAGCCACAACACCACTACACTGCATCAGGATGCATTTATCGTTTAACCAACGCATAAACAAAGCCTTGAACACACTGCAACAGGTATTGAGGTATATACCATGCGAAATAAGGCGAATAGCGAGGTATGAGGCAATATGGAGAGCGTTATGATGAGTGGTATACTAACGTTCAATATACAACCACGCAGCAGATTCCATACGCAACACACCAGTTCACAGTTATTGAAAATTGCAGGATTTGTTCACGTTGGGTCCACCACAATAGCTTTCAACACAAAATATGTATCGACCTCTAGAAATAGTGTTTAAGGACACATAACTCCAGGAGGAAGTCTTTAAAGTCGTTAGATTTGTGTCGATACGCATGAACTATATGCTCACAAACACCCACTTAGTAGACAGAAGACGGAGCCTTATTTGAGCCTGTTTAAGGATGGGAATCACTGTTTCATGCTGCCAAAAATCGTCACTCAAGTCATGGGTTCAAAACTTGATATTGGGTCCAGAATCCGTGGTCTAAAGTCTTTAAAACGGCTTCGTCTTCGGCTTCGCAGAAGACTCAAGACTGTAATTCCAGTGGAGAAAGTTTGCCCAGAAAGAGCTGCCGACAAAGAGCACCGAATTCTTCAATTATTCGCAAGAGATGCCTTATGCAATCCACAACATTCATGGGCTTCAAAAATAAAGCTAGGGTTTCATAACAGCATTCATACCAAGAACATAAAAATTAAGGTCAGTATTGCTCGAACGTCCCATTCTGCACTCACCTCAACCATTTCATCAATATCCACCTTTAAGAACACCAGAATTCCTACCATAGCATTCAACATTTACTTAAAAACGCATATGACAAAGGGTGTAGTCTAGACAAAAGGCACGGTCTTGACAGGAAAGTGCATATATGACACTGCCACAAAAGGCATAGACTTCACAAAGAAACGGTCAAAGGTAGTGGAAGAAAAATACGTTATAGCAAATGTGCATGAATTTCGATTAGGCACAATAGAGAGATAATCCAAGAAATCAACAGAGTAAAAGCAACAAATTTCTGACTGTCACTGAATTAATGGAGTGTTATGGACAGTGAACAAAAATGTCATAACTGATATGCACATAGAGGCCACAAAAGAAATGGATCAAAATGGAGTAGGACCAACAATCGCCTACTCTGATACCATGTTAAACACACATGGGCAGCAAAGGAATATGAAAGATAAAGCTCTTTACATTGAAAAATTGGTCAAAATTGTGTCAAATTGCCTCTTGAAATGGCTTACTGTCACCAGCGCAGGCTTGTGAGCAACACAGTGCGTTGCAGATCACCCCTAGCTTAGGGACAGTGCTATGAAGCATAGTGTCTCCCACTCTAGGCTGCGCTGATCCTCCTAGGATCAGTTTCCCACCTATGGAAAGTGTTTTTCCAACTTTTCTCTATTTCTTTGTTTTCTGACTGATCAATGAATGTTATGTCTCAAAAAAAAAGTTCTATCTCCTGGTCTAGCCCAACTTTGATTTGATTAATAAATATGTCTTAATATTTTCTTTGTCATTATCGATCAATAGTCAAAGTTAGAATATAGTTGATTAATCTTCATTCGAAAGAAAGCGGTGTAAAGTCTTCTCTTCCTTCGAATTAGAATTTTCATAAAAGTCTTCATTCTTATGAAAGATTGATTGATTGTATGTGCATATTTCCTTTATTTCATATTCACATTAAGGAAATCGAAAAGAAATACATGCATGTTGCATTGGAAAAATTTTGTGTGTGTTCATAGGAATAGTGTAGGGAAATTGCATTAGATTGTGCTCTTTTCTCTTTGATCAAAAGAAATCTGATTGTTCTATCCCTAAGTAGCTAGGATTTTCATCATTAAATTGAATGGAAAGAATGCTTATCATGATAGTTTCATTCTTAGGAATTTCAGAATACATCATGTGGTGAACTTGAAAGGAAAATTCCTAAGCAAGATCAACTTAAAATTAACATCAATTTAACTAATGGAGCATTGTCATTAACGAGAACATTTAGTTGTTCTAGGCTAGAGAAGTGTTCCGGCGTCGTAAAACAAAGAAGTTGTTGCTAACTTGTCTGCAATACATCCCGAGTGTGATACCTCATTCCACATACGTGAGTATATCGTAGCTCTTCCACATACCTTCGGGTATATAGGGCGGTGTTACAATACGTAATATGGGAATGCTCTCACTGTGCGGTTTTGCATTAGACAGTGCTTATATGGACTATGCCTCCACGTACCTTCGAGTATATATGGGAGGACAACTCTAGGTTTCTATCCATCCTTAAGTAACCGAGTCGGCCACCTTGTACACTGTGCTACACCGAACACAGCATTCGGGGAGATTGCTTGCCCGTACTTCTTGGTTTGCCAAGGGGTATTTTGTAGTTCATAGCTGCTTGGTAAACCTTTTGCCTAGTATACCCCTTTTTGTTTATTTCTTTTTTGATAATAAAATTAATCAAAAATCGTGGAGGAACATCAACCCTTACCCCGTCGTTCATGGAGAACAATGAGCAAATTGCCTTTTCCGCCTGAAGCTACACCTATTTGGTCAAAGCAATCTCTCTTAACTGAGTCTAGTACCTCAAGAACTCCTAGTTCTTCATCCGAACTACCTTAATCATCTATTTTAGTAAGTACTGAGACTCCAGTTATTCCAACCATTTTTGGTACATCCATTTCCAGAGAAGAAGTTTCACAATTACTTGAGGACATTAGCACTGACCCTAGTGAAACAGTAACCAAAGTTGTTCAACAACAAGTTGATCCTCAACTTGAAGTTGCTCAACAAGGAATTACTTCTGAACTTGAATCAATTCAACTAGAAGTTAATCCAGAACCTCTCACAGTTCAAACAGAAGTTACATCTGAACGTGAAGTTGTTCAAGAACCTCTTTCTGAACATCTGGACTTTGAATTTGAACATTCATAATTTGTTACTTTACCGGAAGACGATCAACCGATTACCCTCAAATATCAGTAACTACTAAAACTTCAACTTTATCAACACCAGAATTATTTTATGGACCAGACGGTGAAGTTCTTCCACCATGTTTAATTGCTATAGAGGAAGCATTGGAAGAATATTCTACAGTTGGAACCCCATTCCACTTTGGAGTTGGGCTTTATCTTTACCCTCATACTCCTCATTTTCCCACTCTATTTGATCTTGCTTATTTTCAAGTACCCTTCGATTCTTTAGGACAACTTTTGGGTCAGTTAACTATGGTTGAACAACCGTCAACATCCCAGACTATATCATCTTATGCAACTACAATAGAATCTTTTGTTGCAACCTCTTCGATGTTTTCTACCACACCTAAGTCGCACCTATATGGTGAAACATCCATCTTGGTTGGTTACCAATATTTATCTAGAACCCACTCAGGGGTTGCTTCTACACCATGGTCATCACCCATGTCCTCAACCGGAATTCTACCTAGTTCTTCTCTAACGAGAACTCAACAGTGTCATCCTGCATATCAATATCAAGTTGGGAAATCCAATCAACAAAGACCTATGTATCCATTAAATACTAGATTTCCACCATATGGAGAGTAATATTCTTATTCACCGTATCCTCCCTATTCCAAAGGACCGTCATATGGAAATAGTATTCAGGTCAACCTAGAATTAGAGTTTGTCAATGGAAACCAACAATGCCAGTTCAACCAAGGCTTGTGTATCCAACACAACTAATGAAAACTATGTCAACTATTCCTACTACACCTGTTGTTACTATTGTACCACAGTCACAAGTTCAAATTGTTGTATCTCAACCAGTACAAACTAGTCCTTCTACCTCGCAACCATAAGTTTTGGGTCAAGAAGTTCAACTTTTTCAGGTTGTTGTACAACAACCGCTTGTTTTTGGGGTTCAACAACAACCTCAGGTTAGTATACCCTTATCTAGACTGACCCATGCTTACACTGGTATAGTTTATTCACAACCTGGCCAGGCTTTCATTGTTGGGGAATAACAACCATTAAACCAACAACACTTGTACCAACAACAACAACAGTTGATTCAACAACCCCAATTCCAGCAATTCCAACCCCAATTTGGACTTGCCCAACAGGCTCAACCTAGGTTTGGAAAATATCAAGCTTACCAAGGTCTCGGTCAACAAGGCTTTGCAAGTTATGGACAACCACAAATTCAAACCGGTTATCAACAACTACCTTATGTTGGCTTTGTTCATCAACAACCCTACCAAGGTTATCAAATGTAGATGCCATATGTTGGTATGCAAAGACCTATTGCTCAGGAAATTCCATCATATCCTAGGTATGCTCAACCTGACTTGAATCAACAGTTGCCATTTGTAGCAACTTTAGAATTACCAAATTTAAATTGGCTCACTAATGATCCAATCTTATATGCACCTTGGTGGACGATAATTTTTCATAAGTTATCGTCTGACATTCCGAAATTCAATGGAAATCCCAGAGAAGACCCATCAAATCATGTCATGACCTTTCATTTGTGGTGTTCATCAAACTCCTTAAATGATGATTCGATTAGACTCCGTCTTTTTCAAAGAAAACTTACTGGTCCAGCTGCTAAATGGCACATTGAGTTACCAAGAGCTTCTTTCGAAAACTTTACGACTTCAGCCACTACATTTTTGACCCACTTCTATTTACCTATTAGATACGAGACTGGAACGGAACTCCTAACCAACTTTAAATAGACTACTGCTACCGATATATCAAATCATATTCATGAGTGGCGGGATCATTGTTGAATGTTTAAGACATATGTTCCCGATCAGCTTTTAGCTGAGTGGTTCATAAAATCCTTGTTGCCATCAATCACAGAAGATGTGGGAAAAGCTGGAGTTGTCATAGACGAGAAAGTAATTGCTCGTTCCCAATACTTGGATTTGATTTACACACAATTCGGCACACTCTACGACAAAATTCCCAATGCACCCTAACCCGCTTTCATTGTTCCTCCTCCTCCATAATCAAGTAAGGCCTCTCATGCCGGTGATGGTGTGAACGGTTCTTCGAGAATGCAAATGGTAGGAAGACCCTCTAATCAAACTCTTTCCATTACCAATCAAACTACCAATGCATCGAAAAACACTCTTGCTTCCAAAACTAATGTCGTATCATCTGAAAAAGACAAAAATCAAAAGCAACCAGGAGGCAAGAAAAAAGGGAAAAACAAAAAGAAACAAGATAATTCCCTCAAGAGAAATCATCTGAATACTCTACTTCGATAAGGCAACCTCGTTATCCATGTCTAATCTGTAATGACGAACATTTTACAAGAGATTGTCCACACCACTCAGAGATCTCTAAATTTTTAAAGACTTTAAACACATCTATAGTGTTGACTGATCCATTTCCAAACCCGGAGACACATTTGGTTGCAACAAACTATGCTTCCACATCCCAAGTACTCATGTTATCCATCACAAAGCCACAAAACGAAGCTTTGGTGTCAAAGAGAAACAAAGATTATGGAAATCCATTGTCATCATCGAATAATCAGGCCACTGATCAACTTAATCCTTCGACTTCGACTTTATCTGAAAATATTCCACCTATTGTACCAGAATTGACAATAAAACCACCAAAGGGAGTTGTACACAAATCAACATTAAACCTCGGCCTCGAGTAGCTCAGAACTATAACATAGTGGAAGATCTTTCTCAATCACCTTCTGCTATGTCGACACTCGAGGTGTTACAAAATTGTCCCTCCTAGAAACAGGATTTACTATTAGCAATAGGCGGAGTAGATCCTATGGATTCTAATCTTGTGGTTTTTAACCATGCGGGATATATACCATAATTACTGGCATAGTTAGCTTTCCTAATTCAAGTAAAAGCTCTCAATAAGAATGTTCACCGAACTATTATTGATGAGGGGGAATCTACTTGCATTATATCAGTGAGTTGATAGAAAACACTTGTCACGATCACCAACCAAGTTAAAAGCTTTTGACAGAAGAACATATACTCTTTGTGGGATTTTGAGTAACCTGCAAATTGAACTAGGGGGAAAAACAATTATTGTTGAAGTTGAGGTAGTTGACAGACCCCTCGATTACAACATTTTACTGGGAAGGCCATGGGTATATGCTATGGCTACTATGGTTTCCACGTATTTTCGTACTATTGCATTCCCTCATAAGGGTGGAATCACAGTCATCGATCAGCTATCCTTCTTTTCCAATAGTTCACAGGGTATGGGAAGCATTCCATTGGTACACAGGCCCCCGCTATCACTTCAAACTGTTGGAGTAGGTCTCTTTAAAGATCCTTCCCTGATCGGTACTTTTACGCTACCGTCACCATCTGATTTGGCAGAAGTGGCAAGAGTAGAGACTTGCAACATGATTTCCTCCACAACATCTGATTTAAGGAGGATTACCAAAAATTTTGAGGTTGATAGTAATATTGAGGTGATGCCACTAATCCCCATTGAATTAGCATAGCAATCAATTTTTTGGCGTTGTGCGGTAAACCCAAATCCGCATTCACCAATTGTATGGGTAGACTGTTCGTTAGAATATGGTACTTCTTCGGATCCTTTTTCACGTATACACTCTATGGATGAAGGAATTGTCCAATCAATGATGATAGGAGAAGAACCTTGGGAATATTATCATCATCATTCCCATCTTCCAGATGACATTGAAGATTATTCAAATGAACTAAACCACCCTTCAGTTGTTGATTTCCTTTCGAATTCAATTTTCGTAGACACACTAGAATTTGAGTGAAACCTGTCAAATATTGAAGAAACGATTCTATTAATATTTCAACCAAGCCTAATATTTTAGAGAACATTCATGTCAGCAAATCTTGTTCTCCATCGGAACTCAATAGTTACCGTACTCTCTTCGTGAATTTAGAGATATCTTTGCACGGTATTATGAGGAGATGTCAGGTATTGACTCTAGTATTGTTGAACACGAAATAAAAATGTACCTTGATGTCATGTCAATTTGACAGTAGCTTTGACCTATTCATCCAAAGAAAGCCGCTGCAATTAATGCAGAGTTTGAAAAAAATTTGCGGGCTGGTTTCATTTACCCTATACCTCTTAATGACTAGATTTCCAACCTTGTTCCTATCATGAAGAAACAAGGGACAATTTGAGTGTGCATCAATTATAGGGATGTAAATTAGGCATGTCCAAAGGACAATTATCCTACTCCTTTTATCGACCAGATTATTGATGAATGTGTTGGATGCAAAGTATTGTCATTTATGGATGGATTTTCTGGCTACAATCAAATCAATATCCACCCATAGGACCAATCGAAAACATCTTTTATTTGTCCATGGGGCACATTCGCCTATAGGAAACTCCCATTCTATTTGAAGAATGACGGGGCCACATTTCAGAGGGCAATGAATTATGCCTTCCATGACATCAAGCACATTGTTCAACCTTACCTTGACGATTTACCTACTCATTCACAAAAGAGGACTAGTCACCCGCAACTTTTGAGAGCAATATTTTTACGATATTGACACTACAAGATACAACTCAATCCAAACAAATGTGTGTTTTGTATTGGTTCTGGTCGATTGCTCATATTTGTAGTGTGTCAAGAAGGGATTCAATTCGAACCGTTAAATGTTTACACAATTCTGGATTTGCCTCCACCTTCAAATCTTTTATAGTTATAGAGACTCCAAGGGAAAGCAAACTTTCTGAGGAGGTTCATTCCTAATTACGCTGAGATGGATAAAGGTTTTACACATCTTTTGAAAAAGGAGATATTGTTTCATTGGGATTAGGTTGCACAAGATTTCGTTGATGCTCTTAAAGACACCTTGATTAGAGCTTCATTAATGTATTGTCCAAATTACCAAAATGACTATTACCTGTATCTCGCCACTGCAGATACAACCATTGGCATGGTTTTATTCCAGGAAGAATATGGGATTGAACATCTGATTTATTACTTGAGCCGTAATCTCAAAGATATAGAAAGTAACTACTCTTATGTCGAAAAACTAGCTTTGGTAGTTGTGCAAGTTGTTCAAATATTTCACCATTACATCCTCCTATGAAAAACAAATGTCATTTCGAATTGCAACCCTATGACATATATTTTGTCACGTCAATTTTTTTTTTTGGGGGGGAGGGAATACTCAAAATGGATAGTTATTTTACAGGAATTTGATTTGGAATTCATCAAGTCCAGATCAAAGAAATCTCTAGTTTTCGCAGAGTTACTTTCCGACCTTCCCTCGACCTCCATTGATTCAACATCTGAACCATCGATTTTGGATGAGTCTCTATTTCTAATATCATCATCTAACACGTGGTGTGGAGATATATTGATCTATCTCCAGACCCAAACTTTTCGTCCCGATAACTCTCGCTCGCAACAGTGACGTATTCGTTACCAAGCCAAACATTATCTGATTGTTGGCGACACTCTTTATTGTCATGGTATCGATACAGTTTTATGGAGGTGCCTCATGCATGAGGAAGTCAAGAAAGCATTGAATGATTGCCATTTAGGTGCCCTTAGTGGACACTTATTTGGATATGCAACTGCACAGAGAATTCTCCATGCTGGTTACTTCTGGGCAACTATATTCAAAGATTGTATTATTGTTGTCAGAAGTTGTCACGCATGCCATACATATGACCGAAAAACTAGACTACCACCTGCACCTTTGCATCTAGTCGTTGCTATTGGCCCATTCACCAAATGGGGCATTAAATTTATGACATGTAACCCCACCTCAACCAAGGGGCATGGGTATATTATATTCCTCATTGACTATTTTTCCAAATCGGGTGAGGCAATGCCAACATTGAACAACAGTGGAAAAATGACTGCTCTTTTCTTTTTTAATGATGTGGTTGCCCAGTTTGGTGTACCACAAGCCATAGTTACAGATCATGGGTCGCATTTTCGCAATCACATGATGGCTGAGTTGAATGCTAAGTTAGGATTGTCACATGATAGTTCTACCCCTTATTACCTGCAAGCAAATGGACAAGTTGAGGCCATAAACAAAGTCCTAAAGTAGATGCTGCAGAGAATGATAGGGGTTCATAAATGAAATTGGAACTTAATCATGTACTCTTCCTTGTGGGCATATCAAACCTCAGTGAGAAATGCAACTGGATTCACACCCTTTCAGTTGGTGTATGGTTTGGAAGCAATATTACCGATACAATGTGAAATTTCATCGCTCAAACTTCCGATTGACCTGTTTCTTACCACTTCTGAAGAAGAAGAGTGTTTCTTGGAATTAATCCATCTGGATGAAACCCATTGTGATGCCGCATTGGCTAACAAAGCGCATAAGAAACGTATTAAAGCGCAATATGATAGAAATTTCAAGCCTCGTATCTTCTCAAAATGAGACCTAGTCTTGCTTTACGATCAGGAAGTTGATAAACTTGGAGCAGGGAAATTCGAACCAATGTGGATGGGTCCTTATAATGTCAAGCATGTTCTGGAAAAAGATGCCTAAGAGTTAGTAGATTATGATGGGATTCCATTGTCGCAGCCCCGAAACGGGCTGTAGCTCAAATGTTACTGTGCCTCATTAAGTGTAGTAAAACTCATTATATTTATGCTTTCAATGCATGTGTGTGTGTGTGTATTTTAGGGACTTTTTATCTAGTTAGTAATCTTCTTTGCATTTGTTGCATATGTCAGAGTCTTCTGAACCATTTTTTGGTTACGCCAATGGTGCAGGTCGTAGTACGCAGAACTTGTCTTCTGCAACATGGGTTATTTTCGTTCCAAGTGGCGAGTTAGTGAGTTTCCAAGGGATTTGTATCGGTCGATCGAGGAACAACGTCACTGAGTATAGCACATTGATTGAACTGCTCTTTGATGCCATTTCACTTGGCATTCACTGAATCATCATTTGGCTGGACACGCAACTCGTTTTACTACAACTAACAAACATTTATACTGTCCGAAATCCAACCATTTTATGTATGTTCCTTAGAGTTTGTATTTTGGAAAGGCAATTTGAACACATTGAATATCAACATATTTCTAGAAACCTTAACATGTTAACTGATTTTCTAGCAAATTATGTGTTAAATAGGCATTTGCGACACATGTAAAAATAATATTTTCAATTCACATCATTAGTTGAATAGGATTGCATATAACTGTAGAAAAATCTAAAAGTAAAATACATAAGTGTTTTAAATTTTTTTACAAAATTTGTGTCCAAGATACATTTGGTCATCTGACCCAAAAACTCAAAATGCATGCAAAACTTCCTAAGTAGATCTAGTGGTGCTCATGGTAACAAGTGGCAGCTTGTGCTATCATGTGCAAACGCCTCACCCAGTGGCTAGGAACACCAATAGTGTGGCGTTGCGACCTCATAGGTAACTCCTTGATCCAAACATCTAGAATACCAAGGGTTAATCCCTCTATGTGATCCTGCAACTCTGCTAAGCTCTCAACCAAATCCAAGTCCTGGAGAATTGATCTCTTGATGTTTCTCCGCACTGGCCCACCTGCAACCTTTTGGTGTCCCACAGGTCGAATAGTACCCACATCTGCATGCATAAGAGTAATTTTAGTTTAGTCTTGGAAACATTAAAAACACAAAAAACATGTAGAAACTTGGAAAATCAAAAAACACTTTGGTTAAACAACTTACCCATAGCACCCCATTGTGCTCCAACTGGTAGAATCAAATCTGGATCTCCATGGAAATCCATCCCTGAGAATGGATGCTCCTCAATGCAAGATGTTTTCGCTCAAGCCAACTAAAGAATGCAGTGTAAAAAAATTATTTTTGACTGACCCACATGTCGAGCAATCAATTCAACCCACCTCTACATACATGGATCTCTAGGACCAGCTACACCCAATGATACATGCCATGGTTGCATGAATGGGATTCTCTCTAAGGTAAAAGTTATTAAGATCGAACCATAGCAGAAATTTTTCGTCTTACCACTTTTTACCTTAGTCAGTTGTTCTTTCAGTGAAGAAAGCATAGCCTCGCACCAGTTGAAAACTTTTGGCTCTAGACACTTCAGTGCATACTGCATATAAGATCTGTTCGCCAGATGTAGTGTCAAACTTCTAGCCAATTTTTCGATTGTGAAGAGGATCATTCTTAAAGGTAAATCACCTACATCCCTGATGTTTATTTTCCCATCCTTGCTAGGTTGTTTACCTAGCAGACAAAATTATCTAATATAATCTCTCACCAATTCACCTCCATGGGAAAATCCAAAAAGTGAGATGGGGGCACCTCTCCTCGACAGTCCAGTAAGAAATTAAATATCATCAATGGTAATAGGGATCATCTTGTCCCTAATGTGAAAATTCTAATCTGTCGGATCCCATGCACAAACAAGGAACTACAGTAGTTCTATTTGTTGCCTCATTTCAGACAACTTGAAGTATTTGAGTAACCCGCAGTTTTTGAGGGCCTCAACTGTACCCAGATTGTTTAGGGCAACCATGTCCTTTTCTTCGTGCTCTCTTTCTCGCCATGTAATCGACATTATGATCTGATGAAAGCCTGAAACACAATCATAAGCTTAATTAGTATCATTACCATGAAAAAAACAAGACAAATTTTGGAGCAAACAGCTAAATCAAACTTGGGAAATTCGCCCAACACAACCCATGCACAAAGATAGTGTGCTGCAGAGCATGCAGCCTTCTATCTAGGTTCTCTTCAGCGTAGTTTTCGATTTCAAATCCTTCGCTGATCCCAGGGAAAAAAAATGAAACCCTAAGGGCCCCAAAAAACCCTAAAACCTGCATGAAATTACAAAAGAATGACTTGAAAAGAAAGTAGAGAGGTTTAGTTCCTACCTAGTCTAGACGGCTTGAGAAATGGTCCGCAAAATCTCTCACAATTAGCTGGTGAAGATCAAGGTAAAAACTAGCTCAAAGCATAAAACTGAATGGTACGTTCCAAATGGTAAAAATGTCATGGTAACAACTTGTTTTATGTTTATTTCATGTTCATTAATCGAGTAAACAATAGTATTTACCTATTTTTGCCTGTGAAATAGGTATTTTTAATCCATTTTGTGGTGTTTTGAGTAGGTTTTGCAACTGACTTGCAGAATTTAACATGCTCGATTGGAAATTGTACCTTTGACCACAGAGTATACTTTTATCTCTTTTTTCGAGCTCTGTTGAAAACAAAAAAGGAACCCCCTTGGAGTCCTCTTTAAGCTCTTTTCAGACTCTCTAAACATGAAAAGATTGTTGAGCGCTTGTCCTTTCCAGCTCGTTAACAAATTGGAAACGATATCTCTCTTGTATTATTTTATGCTTTTTCGGGCTTGAGAGATTAATTTACGAAAAGGAACTTGTGGAGTTTTCTTTTTGTCCATTTTTCAAACTCTCTAAACATGAAAAGGACCGAGTTATATTTGTTGTTAAACTCGTCAAAACATCAAATAGCGACAATTTGTCGTTAAACTCGTCAAAACATCAAATAGCGACAAACTTGTCCATCTAGACAATACCGAGTTTCACCTTCGCTAAACTTGTTAAAACATCAAACAGTGATGGATTCACCCGAAGGCTGAAATTATACGACAAGCATATGTTACCCTCCTCAAGCTTGATAAAAATAAAGAGGTACTGGTCAACAATGACTGGGGGAAATGGGAAAAGGGGGGAAATCACTTTATGGTAGCAAGTCGCTCTTGAACATGACAATTTCACTCCATCACCGTGACTATTTGGGTTGGGTTATTAGCTTGATGGTTATCACACCATTGGTATATCATACCATCCATCACTTTGCTTTGGGTCAGTGCTACCAATTCATTTCAGTGTCTCCGACATGTTCAAGAGAAGTCATTCAATCAAAATTCATCCTTTGCAATACCATAAACCTTCATTTTCATGACCGCCATTCCTGAACCTTGTGTTGTCAGTCAAATTCCATCTCTAAAATTACTACACTTGTTTCGTGTCATTGATGTGGGATACATCAAGGCCATCTTGCGACGAGTTGCTTCTTGTTGACATCAGCTCATTATCCAAGAAGTTGACTTAGAAACACCCTTACAGTACCTTGAGGCTTGCATGCATCAATGGCAGGTTTCTTGCTTTCGATGATAGGCATACATCAATGGCCTTCGACTAAAAGACTTTGTATGGTGTTCGACATCAAATCATCCATTCACACCGTGCAGAATTTACTGTTGTACCTTGAGGATCATTATCATTATTGGTGATCTTTCTCGCATCTGTTAGTAACTTACATCATTGGCTGGTAATCAAATGGTGTCTTCCAATGTTCGACTTCAAATCACATATTCACATGGTTAGACTCGTACTTGAACAAACGATTGCATGAGATAGAAGACCCCGGATCTAGTTTCATTCATTCGGGATGCGATTTCAAGAGTACTAAATCATTCCGATCATGGGTCTATATCTGTAGACGACTGTTTATGTACATGTAATCAAAGTTTATAACTGAGCATTGGTATGCCTTCCCTCAGCAATTCATGTAAAATCAATTATCATGGTATATGTATTGTAATTGATGCAAATCACCTTCCACTTTGATACCTCCTTGTAGAAATTTTGTAGAATTTTTCTACAGGTTAGCTAGCTCTGATACCATGTATAACTTTTTCTATAGATCAGCTATCTCCAATACCATGTAGAAATTTCTCACCTGTAGATCACCTGGTAATGCAATGTACTAAAGAAAAACACTTGATCTACTTCTACAAACAATTTAGCGGAAGCTTAATCAACCATGAGCAACATCAATAAAAACACATATAACTGATAAGAAGGAATCAATCACACATAACACAAGATATATCCAGGGGAAAGCACCAGCATAAAACCCCAACCATGTATTATCAATCAAGTGGAAATCCTCTTCACAATATAAAAAGAATTAGCTCTCAAGCTA
>APFE030471527.1:85781-102616 GCA_000404065.3 Pinus taeda
AGAGTAATATTGATTTTCAATGTCTTTATCTCATTTTCAAAGCTTGACATGAAGAGCTAAGGTCTGAGACTTGCTTAGGAGGCTAGTATAAGTGATGATAGACCCATACTAACTGCAAATAATCATGGTGATGATATTTTTGTGTAACACGAAGTATAGTCGTCAAAGTCGTAGTTTCATCTTTGGTGTTGGTCCACTGTCAACAGGCCTAAATAGTACCTCGATGGAGTCACATAGGAACACAAGCATGGCTCCACTACCAGCGAGCCTGGTTAGTACCCCGGCAGAGTTACTTGCATCACCTCCTAATGCAGGAAGCCTTTCTCTTCTTTCACTTTATTCATTTTTCATTTTCATGTTTTTTTTTCACTTTTCATTTTTTTCATTTTTCATTTTTCAACTGTGCATAACACTTATTCATTTCAGAGGTGGAAGAGGGATCTTGACTTATTCAGAGCAGAAGAGGTTGTTCCAGCATAGAAGTAGTTTATTGTATCTCTGACGTGCTTGTTAAGGTTTCCCCCCTCACCTTACCTACTTGACTAAGCTGACAAGGGTTAACCCAAAAACAACCGACTAGAGAAGGTGACACTAGTTAGCGTGCAAGTGTTGTATTTCCACCAAGGTTCACTTCGAACAATACGTATTTTCCTTCGACATATCATGGATTAAAATTAACAAGCTCTTCAAATAGAAGCAAGATGACAGATAACCAAATAGCGATAATTGTAGAAGCCCTCTTGTACTTCACCCAACTCGTTTCAAGAGTCATACATGGTTTCATGCAAAACTAACCTACGAATGAAACAAATGAACTATATGAAACAAGAGAACTAACAAATTACAAAGAAAAGAAAGAGCATAAGAAAAAGTGAAAGCAAAGCAAGTAGGCAAACAAGGAATCAAACAAACAAACAAACAAAGCGAATAAGAAAACAAGCATGCAAGCAAACTGACTGAAAGCAAACACTACTCCTACTCCTGTACTAACAGTGCATTGGCCTGATCACGTGAAGCGATATTTCCAATGAAACCACCAGCACCTTGGTTGACCATGTTGGTGAAGGCCTGGTCCGCGAGAAACCCAGTTGTGCTAACAAACAAGCAAGAAAGATGAAACAATGAAGACAAACACACTTTGTGTTTGATAGTGCCCACAAGACATAAGTGAGTGCAAGTGCATGATGAGCAGTCCATGGACTTATCATCATGTTGTGTAACACTGCATGCAATTTTGAAGCATAAGCACACTCTTGACTGAGAAATGCAAGAAAATGAAATAAACAAATATAACTTGCACCGTAAATGTGTGCTTGCAATGTAATATTCCTCCAATGCATGAGTGATGGGATCGTGCAGTTCAAGTGGAGGAAGTATGATCTGTGTGTGAGATGGATCTTTAATGCATACATATGAGTGATTAGGAGCCTTGGGTGATTGAATAGTTTCCTAATTGGAAGTGAGACTAACCCCAAGAGAGTGAGGACCTAACATAGCCATCAGCTCAGTCTGAAGTGCCTCGACAATCTTGGGTGTTTCAACTTCATCATCAAATAAATCATCATAAACTGATGGCTTTGAAATATCAACTATGATAGAGTCATAATCGTGATCAAATATGGAAGTAAATGGATCAATACTACCACGATCAAAAAAATCAATGAACTCACTTACATACTCATGATCAGATGAATCAAACAGAGGGGTAGATGAAAAGCAAACAAACTCATCCTCTATGTTTCCAAAAAAGATAGATTAAAGATCAAGTGGATTTTCAACGAATAACTTATCTTCTCCATTGTCAAATGATGGACCAACATCTGGTGAGTCCTGCGAGTGATCAACAATGCTTGCATCCATGGATGAAGATACACATGCGAAATCATGGATGGAAGATTCACCAAAGATGTTAGGAAAGAACTGAGGGGGCTTGGATGGAAGGAGTACGCTCAAAATCCCACTCATACTCTTTATGAATGACAGCACATGTTGGTTGTGAAACACCAAGTCCATCAATGGCTTGTTCCTTGTTCACAACAAGTGAGGATTCTGAAATGGATGAACACAATACAATATCATCTGGAGGAACACCCCAGTGCGAAGACGAAGGTTGTAGCAAAGAATGCATATGAGAACTCAAAGGACTCACAACCAAATCTGTGCAAAAATTAAGTGAAGTGATGTTGGGAGAATGTGAAAGATGAACAGGTCAACATGACTAGGCATTGGTGGAGTTGTTGAATGAGAGGAAGGCAGACAGTCAGTTGAGACAGTGACTGCATCCACATGATATTGCACAACTCCATCAATGAAGAATGTTGAGCGAGGCTTGATCTCAAGCTTCTTCTTGGGGCAGGCAGATTTCTTAAGGAAATACATGATTTGGTCTCAAAGATAGGAAAAATTCATTTCGCTCTTCGGAGCTTGAAACGGCAAGTCACGGAAGCACTACCAAAAATCAATAATCAATTTATGTGGAGCCTTCTATTGCTATAAGAATTTTCAATCAAGATGGTCTAGATCAAAATGATAGAAAGTGCCTTCAATGAGATCACATAAATGCTCAAGTTAGTGGATGCTGACAGCTAGTAGGCTGAGAAGCCGTCTACGTGAACATTCATGAAATGTGTGTGCAAGCAACAAGCTGGCATGTTCATCAGAAGACCCATATTCCTCATGAAGCATGGAAAGAAAGGCATGTAATTACTCAGGCCAGGCCACTTTGCCTTCACCATCATACGCGAAAGTGTACAAGAGATTGAAAAACTCCCTGGTGATGGATACATCTTCACTATTCAAAAGACATCGTGGGGGGAGAAGAGTGCAATAATCCATGAAAGGTATCCAAAGGTTCAAAACTGGATGAGAGGACACAATTTTTCATCTAGCCCTCCTTCTAGCACCAAAAATGTTGAGGATGCTGGACCTACTAACATGTCAAGGGGATCTCCCTAGTAAGAAGTCCCAATTGGACCTTAGACCATTTCGTGTAGGAGTCCCAATAGTGGGTCATAAAGTAATGCCTTCATCGCAATGTCACACAGAGGCAAGTAATAAACTTTATCAGTAGCAAGGGTGTGACCACTGTAGTGAGTCAAGGAAGGTGCATGGGAGGTTCTAGCACATGGGGGTTGAGATGATTATGCCCCTTGGAAACCTGTAACAATACTTAGCTAGGAAGGGAACATATGAGCAAATATGCACCACAAGATGGAAAGAAGGTCAGTCGGAAATCCAAAGTGATGGTTAAACTAACAGAAAACCTACAACAGGATTCATATAATTACATACAAATCAATTCATACACAACTATGTAAGTTAAACAACATACATTGCTAGGCAATTGGAATAGTCCAACTACAATAACAACATATGCATGAAAATATGTTGGCTCTTATTATATAAAGAAGTGTGAGTCCCATTCATACAATACATCCATGGAAACCTACTAGCCCCAACAGTGGAACGTTACAGCCACATCCACCTACTCCTCCAAAGAGATAAACTAGCTCCATGCAATGGAGAAGCTAAGGCATGTTATAATATTGTCCAAGCTTTCTCCACGATAGTCTTACCAGAAGCTTGGCTAACCAAAAGCCTATGTAATGAGTTATGATGGACTATTTATAGAAAAGGGTGGGGTGGCCCTTGACATTCCCCTTTGTTACTTTTCAACTACCCTCATGACTCTTCAACAACTCTATGACCGGTACATCCACTATTTACACTTGACATACACTTGACATGACTCAACATTACAATGCACATGTACCCTTGTGAACAAAATGGCTTGAGAAATCCAAACTAGACATCACTTTGACTCAAACAACTATATAATTCTAGCTGCTCAACATCCTCATGCTAATCAATAGTAACATATTGATGCCAAGCTCTCTAGTCTCTGATAGTGTCTATGTGTTCTATGGTAACATCCATCTCAAACCTGACCTTTGCCTCCATAGCATCTAGGTACACTACCTGGCCTCCTTTGTCCAACTCATCTAAAAGCATGCACATAATTGTCATCAATGTGGCTAGACCAGCAACATACTTGTGCATGATTCCTGCATTAATAGGAAAGTTTGGACTGGTGGTGATGCACATCAACTCATTGAAGTATGAATTAAGCTCTATTCAGACCTGCTTCTTTGTCTTCACCTAGGTGAGAGTCCCGATTGATGGGATCACATGTGTGCTCACCACAAAATCCATACTCTTGAATACTTGTGCATGGGAGGCCTATATGCTAGTGATGAACTGTAGGAGCTCTTCATAATTCCAGATCTGACTCCAGATACATGCCTTCAACTTGACAGTATTGACCATCATCATCTTAGGCAAGTGAAGTGGGGCTCCCTTGTACTTCATTTTCCATGTTTTCATGTCATCAACAGTAGCATGCACGTTCATCAAGATGCATTCTCTTCTAGCACATCGTTGCTGCCATCCGTTGATATGGATGACTACCTTGTGAATGGTACCAAACTTGGAGTACAATGCTCGCATAACTGTGTCAAGGGACAATACTTCATCTAGTATTTCCTTCTTTAGTTCAGCTCGGGCGGGCATTGTCACCAAGTCTCCTCCTTTCTTGGTCGTTTGTAGTTCCTTTACCATTCACTCATTCTTACTTATTAGGAGGCGAACACTTGAGCTAGTGGCTTTGGCATACACTCTGGTTTCATTGTCCAATGCAGTTGGATGTTTGTGCACATCAATCACGATCACTCATTCTTCAAATTGTGCATGAGATGTTCGATCCTTCGGAGTTGACACTCTAGGAGACTGCACAACTATATGTTGGGATTCACCAAATGCGATGTTGTGCATCTCTTCTTCCAGCTAATCGCCAAGGGTCTCAGTGCCTCATTGGTCATCCAATACTTGCTCATCATCTGGATGCATTCAAGCGGGTGCGTTGACCTCTTTGCAGTGAGGCATGAGGTTAGTGTCCTATTCTAACTCCTACTTCTCCATGTATACATCCAACTGTTGAAGTGCTTGTTCCATCTCATGAGCAAAGTCTTGCCCCTACGATGGTTCACCTTATTAGCCTAATGCTAGCTATTCAAATGAATCAACTAGTTGTACGGGGGCTGCTTTCTCTACAAGTGGATTTTCTCAAAACTTGTAGCTTTCCTCCTCCTCCATGTGATCGACAATATTCCTCTTCCCTTTGTCACACACTAGTATGTTTGGCTTTGCTACCACTGTTGCTACAACTGGTTCTTTCCATGATGCTGCTTCACACTACTTAGTTAATCACTCCACAGTGAAGTTGACCAGTTCATTTGGTCTGGAGAAACTATCACAATATCTCCATGGGTCCTCTGTGACCCAACGAAATGCATTTTGGATCCAGTTGAAATGAACTCTCATGCAGTAATCTTTCACAACACAATGTGGGTCATATGGATTGTAGCTTCGGAGGTCGAATGGGTACTTCTTCATTAGTTCTCCTTCGACATCAGCTTGCTTGGTACTCTGGATCTCATATAACCCAATCCGCAATGAAAGAGTGGGCCAAGGTGCCTTCTTATTTCGATGTAGTCTAGCTATCAATCTTGCCAAGATGTGATAGGCTACTTCATACATAACAAGTACATCCAAGGAAAACTTTGGTAGAACATGCAGAGGCTTCTCTGCACTAAACATTTGGATGAAAGTGTTGGAAAATGAGGCATACCAATCTACAATGCCTATCAATTCCTCCATTTCTTCCCTTGACATGCAGGGTCGATCTTGTTCGAACATCATCTTGTACATAGGGGTGAAAAAATTACCGGACAACCGTGTGATTACTCCCTTGAAGTTGCATTCAGACAACAACTTGAAATATGTGTTCGCAACAGTCTCCATCGGTGACCATGCCCACTCCAAGCCTGGGAACTCGTGTAGGGCACAGATTACATCTAGGATATAGGCAGACATGTAAATCTCTTCATGCATGCCTCTGAGTGACTGTCAAGCCTTCGTTACCTGCTCCTTCAGCTAACTAGCCAGTATGTCGAACCAGTTACATGGTTTTCCTTCTCTAGCCAATTGGTCGACTGCAACTACCCAACTCTATGGGAAGGTTTTCGTGCTTGCTTGGCCGTACAGTTGACAAGAAAATATGATCAAGTATTGGTACGCCTTCCTTAGTATCTTTGTCTTGTAGACCTGTTTGGGTGTCAACCTGAATCAAGCTAGCTCTTTACCCAATTCTTCATAATGTCTCTAGAGTTGGTGATGTTGTTGGGTAAGCTGAATGGAGTCTCCATGAGAGTCACGGGCTCTGACGTCTAATACATCTCATCAAAATCACATTCCCAAAAGGTCGCAAGATTCATCACACTGACACTACTCAAGGTCACCGTCTTAGGATCAGTGTGAGAGATGATCCAGTGTCTCATGCCAATGCATGGGAACACGATATATCTACATGAAATTTGGTACAGGCCGGACTTGTTAATTTTCACGTACACCTGGCAGCCTTCGGGGTGTTCCCAAAAAGTGTCTGCAGATGTTCCATTGACCTCTTACCACTTCAGTTTGATGTCCTTGTCTAGATACAACTTTGTGTCTTCATAGATCAGCAAAATATAGGACACTTGCTCAGTTGTTGCTCCAACTGCATTTCCATCAGTGTCCTGAGATCCTCTTCTCTCGAAAACCATTGAGACAGATGAACACCTAAAATATCTAGAGACAAGTAACATGCATGGCAAGAAATTTGTTAGTGAAAACAAAGAAACTTTGAGGGATGACATGGCACATACTTGGGAAACTCATGGGAAATATTGCACAATTTCTTCTTGGAGGCCAGGTGACTAGCTACCAGAATGGGTTGTCTGGGAGGTAGTACTGGCTGTTGGATCTACACACTATGCCATCTAGACTAGTTGTTGGTTGCTAGGATTGCGTAATGCACAATTCTAGCTGGGAGTGACTACAGGCTCAATGACTGCATTGCACAATTTTCTGGGCCAGCAATCACTGCCCCTCAAAAATGCGCAAAACAGTCTTGGAGGGGAGTGCTTGGTAGAAATGCACATTTCTAGAGGGGAAGGCAGAGCCTTCCTGCCCCAGATTATGCAATGCAGTCTCAGTGAAGGAAGAGTCTGGGCCAACGTTAGCCCAACTCAACTAAGGGAAACTAAAAGAAAATAAGACAATGAATGCATGGAAAAACTAAGTGAAATTAGAAGTGATTGATAGTACATGCAAAACATGGATGAAAGATTTAGGAAACAGATCTACATGCGTGTGGGTGAAGCGGTTTTCTGGTTTAGTGAACATTCGTGCAACACAGTTTCATGTATGTGATAGTGTTGAGATACCAATGAAAACTAAAATAGAGCTAGGACAAGCTAGTATACATGTAAACGACAGAAAGAATTCAAAGAAATCAAACAAACAACACTCACACAAGAGAATACACAAAAAGTGACAGAAATGTTGAAAACGAAAAGTTGAGGGATGTTAAAGCTCCAAGATCGATGTGAAAGAATGAGTGTTGATGCGTTGAATAAATAAGTTTGGACTGATGATGTGCATGCCACAAATCTAGGAAAAGCAACACTTGGAGGGATGTTTCTAAAACAATTTTGCATGTAACCTCTAGCTGCTAAAAATAGCTCCCTAAATCATGGGATGCATTTTGCATGTTTCCTTTTTCTATTCCAGGAAGAGCAAGTCATGCATGCATTCAAGTCAAGTTTCCTTGGTCCTAGGTGGAACTGGTCAACTGGATTGCTCATGCATGCCATTACTCAACTGCTCGAGGAAAATGCACATTTCTGGCTGGGAGCTGGGCTGACTACCTAGGAGGTTTGTGCAATTTTTGGGCAAAGCAACTTACTGGTGCCTAGATTTGCGCAAATTTTGGGCTAAGAAGCCCTACTAGGGAAATTTGGCAAATTTCTGCTGGGAGTGTCGACTGGTAGAATTTCCCAATTCTGGAGCCCAACAGGCTTCCAGATAAAATTGCATAATTTATGGAGGGAAGGTTGGTTGCCCTCCAAAAATGCACAATTTTCTTGGGGAAGCTGCTCAGCTTGCAGTTGGACCAAATCTGGGTGAATAGCCTGTGAGGGGAATGCATCCTGTTCTGCTCAAGAGGTTGCCTTTGTGCATGAAAAACACTAAAGTGTGTGTACTTGAAGAAGCAAGACAAGGTGTTATGGAAGGTTGGTAGGGAGGCTCCAAAATGAGCTAAGGAAACATTCTGGAGGGTGGTTATAGTCACTACAGCAGATGGCCATCATTTCTTTCTCATAGGTAGATTGATGCAAATGTTTTCCACTCATTTATTGGCTGGCAAAGGCCAATGGTTGACCTCCTGACATTAAAACAACACCAATACTAGTACTAGAAGAATCACATTCAATCACAAAAAAAATGGTGAAGTATAGTTGGTATCCTAAATTTCCCTATTTTCTACCCCATTTCCATCAAAATCAACCTCTGTTTTATCTCCATAAAGGACCCTTCTTTCCTGCACTAGTACAAGATAGTTACCCATTCTTGCACATGCTCATATTTTATATTAATATTTATTACAACACTTTATTAATCATTTTATATGGATTTCATGCCTATTTACATACCTCTTGTAACTCATATTAATTTCCTGGAGTAATCATGGAAATTAGTATTAATTAGTCTAACTAGTGCAGGTAGATTCCTGCACCACCATGAAGATTGTCCGAGATTTCTGAGAAGCCAAATCTTCCACAAGGACGGGTCTCGATCCTTGACTCTGAGTCTAGCTACTGATGAACTGATGCAGGATAATAGGTGGTGGGCAATTAGGGAATATTTTCCAAAGTTAGGTTACGGCCAAGCAAAATTCATGTGTAGTATAACTGTTGGCCAAGTTTGTAATTTCGGTTTCTAAGTCTGTTCAGCTGAAAGGCCTGCACAATAAATGTCTATAATTAGTGAAAACGACTAGAGCCGAAAGGATATATAAGATATACATCATAGTTAGGAGTAAGATAGAAAATCGTTGATTGTAATTTTTTCTATGTATTCTAGTTATCGCCTCAGCTCTGGGCCTCAACTACTCTGTTATGTATATTTATCGAATCGAGTAATACAAGAGAACTGCCATGATTTGCATACACAACGTCTAATTTATCTTTGATGTATATTTGAAGTGTTGAGCTCTTTTGTTCCTTAGAAGGGGAATGAACTGGTTGGCTAGGGCCCAACCAACCCAGCTCGTTTACCCCTCTCACTTTCGTTATTCATAAAGATGGTGTGGATATTTTTTTTGCAACTGTGTGATGTTATAGTTTTAATCATTATTTTTCAAGTTCTGATTTAAAATATCTTTTGTAGCTAACGTGTGAAATGGATCTGTGGTTTGAGAGTTAGTTGTGTTTACTTTGTTTACGAAATATTTTTCTTGCATTTCCTTTACTCTCAATCTCTGTTTTAACTTGTTTTCAATCGGATCGTGCAATGAACTCTTTCTTGCACTAGTGCATGTGGTTTCCTGCACTTTGGTTTAATCCTTCATTTGCAGCAAATAATGAATCACTGACTTGCATATTATTTCCAGCTATTTCACAAGTGAATGAACCATTGACTTAGTAACTGTCTTTAGTATTAAAAGTACATATTTAGAGGATCTGGAAGCAGTTGCATAAAATTTCCATAAACATATTATACTTGCAAAGAACATAAGAATTTTGAATGGATTATTAATGTTAGTTAACACATGCAAAATACTTAGACTATTGTTTGATTCTTTTGAAGTGCTTTTATTTCATGACGTTTATTTCCTTTGTAGGTTTAATGAATTGAAGCATTTCCTTTTTCACAAATAATTTACTTCAGAATTTCATTTACAGTTGTAATTCTTTTTCAACACATATTTTAGTTCTTTCAAAAGTAATTTGGAAACTAGGTGAAGGAAGCTTTGCCTCAGTGCAAGAGTTGGTATCTTGTCACAGAAACAGAGTGCTTTAAGCCCTGAGGCTTAGAGCACCTTCACTAAGACATAATTCTTCAGTAAGGAAGATCGCATATACTTTTGCACAAAGATATTGTACCTGCAATAAAGCAAGTAGATTGGAATAGTGCAATGACAGGTTGTTTGTGTGGAAGGAAGATTAGAAGGAAGATAGAATTATGCAAGGGCCCACTTGTCAGAATGTTAGCCATCCATCTAAAGATGAACATAGCATTTCTTTCTAGCATTTAAGATTGTTTCCATTATGTGGAATTTCTTTACTTGCTTGACTTGGAAATTGTCCTTTACATCCCAGCACTAGAGCTTATTTGGTGCCAATTGCCTTTCTGATTTTTCTTTGTATAATTCTACAAAGAATTTCCTTTAAGAAGTAGGATTAGAGATAGGAAAATTTCATACCATTTTCTGGCATTACCTGTGCTTTGTCTCTAAGTTTATGAAACCCTAGGGTTGACAATTAAATGTTGAGGAGTTTGCTCAAATGCAATTTTTGCACCCAATATTTTGGTGCTATTGTTGGGGAGGTGATTTGAATTGGTAAGAATTTTCCATTTTTTCGCAATAAGGGTAAGTCTGCTATTATTGTTTCCTACAGTGTCCTCCTATTGTTTGAAAGAATTTATAGGTGCCGATTTATTTTTTGAAAATTGCATTTTTTATTTGAATTTCGTTTTGTCATTTTTTGAATGCCTAAAAGAGGTAGGGGTCCGAAGCCCACTAGTGGCCAAAGAAATATTGACAAATCTGAAAGAAAAACTCATTTTGGTCCTTCTTTTGCAGGCAGAAATTCCAAACAAACTCAGACTCATCACGCAAGAATAGTCCACCTAGGACCTGGTAGCAGTGGTTCAGGTGTGACACAACTCATCAGGGGGAAGAAGGGGACTATTGGAATCCATAGTCAACCTTCTCAACCTATTGAGAGAGGTTCGGGTAGAAGAACAACAATGGAAGATATGAAAGACCATGCATAAGGAAGTGGTGAAAATTAGGTAAATTAGGAACAATCCACTTTTGGATTCCCGTTTGTGGATCCTGATACACAAGTACAAATGAAAAACATTTCACCATCAGCTCTTCCTCATTTTTATGGTAAGGTACACAAAGACCCAGAATCTTTCTTATTTGAGTTTTATATTTTGTGTAGAAGTTATGATTATTCATCTGATGCCTAGAAGTTAAAGTTGTTTCCTACAACTCTCAAGGACGCAAAACTTTGTTGGTTCATGGGACTAGGAGGAAACATTATATCTTCTTGGGATCCAACGAAGAAAGTGTTGTTGTCAAAATATCAGGAATATTGTAAAACTAGAGATATTCAAGATGAAATCCTTACCATTGTGCAAAATGATGATGAGACTTTAGAGGATTACTTAGAGAGATTCATGTCTATCCTTTAAAGGTCAAAGCACAAATTTGATCCAAGTACCATTAGAACCTTGTTCTTACGTGGGCTCACCGATGATGCTAGAAATAATTTAAATCTGTTAGGACAAGGAGATATTGCTCAAAATACTTTTGATCAAATATGTGACTTGTGCAGGAAATTCTCGAGGAACCAATATAGATCCAGTAAAGGAATTCAGAATAAAAATAGAAAAAACGAATCTACTGATGCTATGATTATTGGATTAGAAAATAAAACGGACAATATGAAAATTGAAATAATGAATACTGTTAGTAAACAAATAGACTCTTTGAAGTTTCAGTAGAAACTTGTAGAAGAGCAAGAGATATTGTCTATTTTTTGTCCTAAATGTAGAAGAAAGCATCCTTTAAGAGAATGTCGTCTAGATATTAAAGAAACTAATAAATGTGCAATTTGTGCAGATAACCATGCTACAGATAACTGTCCCTCCATACTTGGGTTGAAAGTTTTATTTTAAGGGGGACAACCTGAAGCTGAATCATTGCATGCTATGGGAGCACGAAGAAAATGGCCTCAGGTAAGTACAGCTATGGTTCCTAAATCTCCACCACATTTTTTTGGTTATAATGCACACTCATATTCCTATCCTAGCACTTCTCACTCTCAGCATTGGCAACATGTGAATCAATATCAATATGGAAAACCCTCTCAATATTGGAAACAAGGATGGAAAGGGCCAAACCATTCACATCATTCACATAGTTCCTATCATGCACCTATACAATAATACCCTCCTACATATGCACCTTACCTAGTGCCTCAACCATCCATACCTTAGTTGAGTCAACCTATGCCACCATTACCGTTACCTCCACCGTTTTGACCTTCTCAGCTACTTGCTCAACCTTTACCCAACCCCAATAATAAAGCAATACAAATGATCCATTCTATGACCCCACTTTCTTCATCCAGATTTCAAACTATGACAGTTAAAGTCAATGATATCCAATTGAGATCAGCGAAGGTAATAACCTTAGAAAAACAAAAGCAGCCCATGGTGATTATCGATGAGAAAGGAGAAGAGGAAACTCGTGACCATTTTGAAAAAGATGACACCATTTAGTCTATCCCTATACATTCTGATCCCTTGCCATCTTCTTCCAACCAACCTCCCTATCCAAAGAGGTTAGTTGTGGAGAAGAAAGACCCCATTCCTGAGTCTAGCATGGCTTTTGAGCTTAGGAACCTTTTTATAAGGGTACCTTTGCTCCATGCTATCAAAGAGAACCCCATCTATACAAAAATAATTAGGGAACTCTATATCAAGAAGCCAGGAAGGAAAAGATTGGAAACCCAAACCATTCAATTTGTTAGTAGAGCAACAGAGTTAATGATGGGATGTATGCACATGGAAAAATATATCGACCCTAGAAACCCTATTGTCTCTATTCAGATAGGTGATGTCCTTGTCTCCAATGTACTTATAGACATAGGGGTATCCATTAATGTTATGACCAATCAAACCATGGATCAACTTGGATTGGTCCATATTTGTCCTACTCCCATTATGCTTGAACTGGCAGATAGATCTAAAATCAAGCTGGAAGGAGTATTGGATAATGTGGTCATTTCCCTAGATTCTTGGGAATATCCCACATATGTTATTGTGCTTCAACCAAAGAATACTGTGGGAGAGCATCCCCTAATCTCGGGGTGACCATGGCTTGCTACAGTCGATGCTTATATCAGATGTCGTTCTAGTGATATGTACATTTCCCATGGAGATTCTAGAAGGAAAGCCACCTTATATCCACCTGATATATTTATTCAGGAGATCCGAGACACTTTATGGTTAGACTACAATAGTGATGAGGAGACTCATCCTGTTTCCTTGATACATCAGAATGTTGAGTCCTCACAGGAGAGTGAGATTCAAGACTTCCTAAACAATCTAGACACCATGCCTGATTTTGAGTCATTAAGTCAGATTTTTATTCAAGATTTTTAGGAAGGATATGACTATCTACCTCCATCATCACCATCGCTAGTGACACCCTTGTGTACTCTTGAGCCTAATACTACTCTTGTTGATATTAGTCCAAGTAAATCCATGTATATCAATTCAGACTTAGATCCTTCTCAGCGAGAGAAGATTGTGAATTTGTTGCAAAACCATTTTGATGCCTTTGCATGGGGTTATGAAGATATGAAAGGCATCCCTCTTGAAACTTGAAAACACCATATCTATATTCAGGATAGAGCCCAACCCGTCTAACAACCCCAAAGGTGAATTAACCCAGCTCTAAGAGACATTGTAAAAGAAGAATTGCAAAAACTCTTAGATGTTAATTTATCTATCCCATTTCTAGAAGCCAATGGGTCTGTCCATTAGTATTAGTCCCAAAGAAATATGGGAGATGGCACATTTGTATTGACTACAGAGAATTGAATAAATCCACTCTCAAAGGTTACTTCCCCCTTCCTTTCATCGATCAGGTACTCGATACCCTGGCTAGTAAGAAGTACTTTTCTTTTCTAGACGACTTTAGTGGATATAACCAGATATAGATAATACCCAAGGATCACGAAAAAACCACTTTTACATGTCCATGGGGTACATTTTCTTATTGAGTGCTTCCCTTTGGGCTATGTAATGCCCCAACTACCTTTCAAAGGGCAGTCTTAGCTATCTTTGTTGACCTTGAATGCATAGAAATCTATATGGATGATTTCTGTATGTTTGGTGATTCATTTTAGGAAGCTCTCAAGAATCTAGAAAAAGTGCTTCTTTGCTACCAAGAATATCATCTTTCCTTAAGTGAAAAAAAATGCAGATTAATGTGCAAGGTAGGAGTGGTTCTTGGCCATCTTATTTCCGACAAAGGTATCCAAGTTGACCCTGCAAAAATAGAAGTCATTTCGAGTCTTCCTATACCCAAAACTCAAAGGGAAGTGAGAGGTTTCCTAGGACATGTGGGCTACTATAGGAGATTCATTGAGACTTTCTCAAGGATGGCTACTGCCCTTTTTTGACTCTTGGCTAAAGATAGTGAGTTTTCTTGATCCATAGCTTGCCAACAGTCCTTTGAGACATTGAAGGAAAAATTGGTTTAGGCACTAGTATTGAGAGGATCAAACTGGTCCCTGCCATTTCATAATTCCTCTGATGCCTTAGATATTGTGTTATAGATCTGATCTGAAAATGTAAGATAATAGAAATAAACATAGAAATAATATGAAATGCTTCTTTATTAATCAAACCCTTAAGTTAGGGCAACACCATACATTCACTCCTTAAGGAAGGAGAACACTCCACAAGCCATATGCCTGTTCATACAATAATCCTTCACATCTCTCAATGGGGAGTCTCTAGCCTCTATATAGGCCTCATACATACAATACCATGGGTCATTCCCATGGTTCCCTCAATACCATCTATCTAATACCATGGTATTATTACATTATTGCTAACTACTTGTGGTCCCTTACATGATACAAGTTAACCAATTTATTTATTACTATGGCCCATTCCATTATTACATTATTCCCTTGGGTAACTCCCTTTGTACCCCATACTATCCCCCGAGGTATACTACAAATCTGCTTGCACTGGTACAGGAAAAAATAATTGTAGCAGGAAGTATGCTAGGTTGTGTTATATT
This sequence comes from Pinus taeda, assembly GCA_000404065.3. Lineage (NCBI taxonomy): Eukaryota > Viridiplantae > Streptophyta > Pinopsida > Pinales > Pinaceae > Pinus > Pinus taeda. The sequence goes on from APFE030471527.1 coordinate 100,777, forward strand.
CTTTCCATGACTAGTCCACATAGTTAACCAGGGGGTTAGAAGGGGGGTGGAACCCCCCCTTCATTGCATCGATTGCGTAGTAGGGGGAGTCATAGGGGGTTTGAGGGGTGCAGGTAACCCTACTCTATGGGGTCCAGGGCACTACCTCGGAAAATTTTGGTTTTCAACCCTATGTTAGGTTGCGTGGACCTACCTATGGTTTTGTGCATAATTTTCGCACATGTTTTGGACGTGATGGTTTTCAGTCCGCGATATTCGATACTTTGGCATGTATAAATATGAACTGTAACATTGAAAGAAACAAAAATGAAAAATCAAGTTGGTAGTCTTGTTTTTGGGATCCAGGGGAAAATCTCTGTGTATATGTGTTTTATGTGTTATGCTCTCACATTGTTTATTTTATGTGTTTTAGAATTCATATGCAGGTAATGTCTGCACTGGGTTAAAACCTACAAAGTTACTTGGATAAAAATGTCCATGCTAGTTACCCCAAACTTGGGTAAGTGCTCGGTTCCGTGAACCTGCTTCTTCTTGGTGGCATCCAACATATTTAAAAATCAAATAACATTCCATTTTTATTAAAATTTGTATCTTCCTACCAACATGATGGTTCTTAGGTTGATCCTTCTGCAATCATGTTAGTCAACCAATTTTCATAATTACAGGAAATTTTTTTCTTTTTATACTTTTTATCTTTGTCATTTTTTTTTCTTTTTATTTTTCTTTGATTATTATTTTAATAAGGACAAGAAGGAATAAATTCTTCAACAGGTTGGTGTTACCACCTCCCAAGTCCTTTTAAAATAGTTGTTGGTCTTTCTACATACAATATCCTTTAGTAAGGGACTAAAAATATACCTTCAATCTATGCCCATTTACTAGGAACACATGATTCCATCCATCAATAGTTTTTATTTCTACTGCTCCATTTTCGAACACTTTGACCACCTCATAGGGTCCCATCCAGCGTGTATGGAATTTTCCTTTAAAATGTTTGAATCTTGAATCACAAAGGAGTACCCAATCACCTGGTTGGAATTGCTCCTTCTAAATGGACTTATCCTGGCACTTCTTGTGCTGGTGTTGAACCAATATGTTCTACTGAACAACATCCCTTCAGATTTCATCTAACTTGTTTAATTGTAGAAGGCTCTGTTGGTGTGATTCAGAGAGATCTAGTGTTATCCGGGAATAGTGTCCACTCGAATGCTACTATTCCCACTAATATGGGTGGCTATATTAGAAACAAAACAATCAAAGTCTACTGTTGTTTCCTTTTATGAAAATAGACGAGAGGAGAACCAAGAAGACCAACCTGAGTCTTGTGCTCGATTTCCTCTCCTTCTTGATAGAGCTTCGTCGCTTCTTCTTTGTCTGCCCAGCTTCAAAAGAAACTGTGGAATCACAAAAACATACTACTATCCAAGAAACAATGATCTAAATTCATAAATAAGACAGGATCAGATGTGTATTAACCATATACATGCATATATAAACAAGTACACAAGAATATGGAAGGAAACAAGAATAGCTTTATTAAGATGAAAAGTAGCAAGAGGATTACAACCATGTGCTCTGACCCAGCATCATCCTCCAGCTAGGAAGCCCTTCTTCACCTCAAGCAAAGCTAGATCACCCAACACTATGAATGTACACCAACAAAACCAACAGCACTTCTCTATAAGATACAAAATTCCAGCCCCTTGATCTCTGTGATGAGGGATCCATATATAGATGATTAAAGAGAGGTGTGTCATCTTCTGGGATCTTGATTAGTGTCCTCTCTCTGATAGTTCCTGCTTCCACTTGGAGAATGATGATCTCTTACTCATCCCTGGTC
>APFE030471543.1:15434-35006 GCA_000404065.3 Pinus taeda
ATTATAGGGATTTAGTTTCTCCTAGATTAGTGTGTGGTTGAGAGAATCTCTCAACCACACTACTATACGTCTAAGATAACATTCCTCTCTTAAGACTATTGATTGTATAAATGTGTGTAATTTGCTCATTCATTAAGATGATAGAAATATATTAATTGTGCTACTTTTATCTTGGTATCAGAGCCTAAGGGCCTGGCCCCTTGTGGGCTGGGCTGGGTTGGGCTGAAGAAGCTTAGCCCATCCTGGGCTGAGGGAAAATAAAGAGTTAAGTATTTGTTTGTCCATCATAAGCTGACTTGTGGATGTGGAGCGAATAGGTAGACGGGGACGTAGACGTTCCAGCGTTGTCTGTTTTTTTCCTTGATGGCCTATACATCGGGGACCACAATGTAGGTTCCGGGCTTTCTGGCGCTGGGAGGTCGCAGGATTCGTAGGATTAATGCAAAAGATATTTGTGTAACAGGAAAGAAATTGACTGATAAAGTTTATCGATGGCATACAGGGTATATCGGTCACCTTAAAGAGAGGACTTTGAAGGATCAGATGGTAAAGGATCCAACGGAAGTGATTCGCAAGACTGTATTCCGCATCTTACCAAAGAATAAGTTGCGAGATGATCGAGACAGAAAGCTTAGGATTTTTGCTGGTTGTCAATGATGATGGAGCTCTGCTAGCATGTGCTATCAATGCAGCATGCACTGCTTTGGTGGATGCTGGAATTCCTTTGAGAAACATTATTGCTGCAATTTGTTGCGATGTGAGAGACGATGGAGAAGTTATTCTTGATCCGACAAAGGGGGAGGAGCAGAAAGTTATGGCACACGTAAATCTGGTTTTTCCCAGCCGTCCTCTTACTATGCTTCCCGAGGGACCTCCCACTGTTGACAATGAGCCTCTGGAACATGGAATAATCTCATCCATCAGTTGTGGGGCAATGTCGGTTGATCATTGCCTTGATTGTTTGGAGCGTGGCCGTGCTGCTTGTTCAAAAAAATTCAGAGTTTGTAAGATCAACTATTGAACAGGGCCAGCGAGCTATTGATTTAGATCTGGTCTCCATGGCGTTTGAGATATTAATGCGGATGGGTGCTCATAATTGAGAGTCATGATGGATCTAAAATGGGCATAAAATTAGCTACTACTGTTAACGTTGGTTTTTTTGTATGTTTTTATATGGTTCATGTAATGTGTGCAGATTTCAATTGCTAGAAAGATGCTTCCTACCAGATCATTAATGATGAAGTGATGTTGTATGGAAATCCTAGATTGAATTTGAATTTGGCTTCTTTTGTCATTATTGGATGGACCTTGAATGTGGTAAGCTTATGATGTCTTCATCAATAAAAATTATGTAGATATGGATGAACACCCAGTCACTATAGGTTAGCATATTGAATCACCATGTTGTGTATTTGAATCGTTAAATACACATTTACATTTTCTTTTGATTTATTCATTTATATGCATTGGTCAAAGATTGGAATAGAATAGCTAGAAACTAGCATACACGAGCCAACAAACACATGCTCGAACACCTTATATGTTTTAGTTTTATATGCAACACATGAGCTATAATATAATATTTGTGGCTGAAAATGAAAAATAGAGGTTAATGGAACAGAACAAATGATATGAAACACATAGAAATAGATGAACCACAAATCTCCAATTTCTAGCCTTAACCAACCAATAGAGATAGATAGATCACATCTCCACTGCCTAACTTTAATTAACCGAACTTTATTATTATTACTTAAGGAAATATTTACAAATTTTACACTCAAGTCAGAACTTGAAAGCATTTATTTAAAAGACAAAATTATCTAATAAAGATCACAATGGGAAATTGTCTTAATAAAGTGATAATCAATATCACATTCCATGGGACATGTTTGAAGAATCTAAAATTTGAGTAAAACAATCATTGAGAACAAACTCCCAAAACATGAGTGAGAATAATTTTTCCATAAGGGGAAAGAACAAGAAAAGGTTAGACAGTTCAAGCTAAGACTACATTGAATATCATCACCTTGTGACTCATCCCGCAGGAAGCTAGTTGTAAAACTGGAGAGGAAGGGGAATTATTGATAATAATATTTTTGTCATTTTTAGAGGTTTCTTTCTAGACCAAATTGTGAATGGTAGTCATGTCATGATTATTAATATAATTTAGACTTAGTTTAACTAATAGACATAATTATTTTTTTTTATCTAAATTGGGTAATATAATTTTAAGTAATACTGTAATTTTTTATTAATTAAAATATACTTTTGAATGCATTAAGGAATTTAGCACCCTAAAAAACTTTTAAGGCACTCTAACTAATTTGTAGATTAAACAACTTAAACTTATGATTCTGAAAAATATCTATCAATTTTAGGAAAATTTGACCAAAAAAAAAGCCATTTCATATATTATTTAAACTACTTGCATAATTTATGACGCTACATATCATTTTCTCCTAAAATATATTATATTAGTGTTAGTAATGTTGTCAAATTGTTGTGAGAGAATTGATGTGTAATTATAATAGCTCACTTGTTCCATGTCGAAGTGGAGAATGGAGATCAGGCTATTTACATTGCAACGGTGGGATCGTTTGAAACCATCATACTAGCAGGTCTAGCATTTAAATGCAAATGGCTCTCCTGAGCAAAAAGCACTAAGCATGGTAAAATTTAGGGGCGAATTTTAGCCCAAGGGCAAAATTTAAGGGGTTTTGAATTTTAGAGGGGCAAAATTTTTATAAAACACCCATTTGATATAGTTAGCCTAACTTTTATTTAAAAAATAATTATTTTTTTCATTTTAGCCCCCAAAAAAAGGGGTGGCTAAACCATGCAAAACTAATTTGGCCTGATTCGCCTGGGTTTGGGAGGTTAAATTCGTGCAAATCACCCAATTTTTTGCTTTGAGATGTTAAATTCTTGCAAATTGCCCATTTTCTGATCTGGGAGGTTGTTAAATTCTTGCAAATCGCCCATTTTCTGGTTTGGGAGGTTGTTAAATTCTTGCAAATCACCCATTTTCTGGTTTGGGAGGTTGTTAAATACTTGCAAATCGCACATTTTCTGGTTTGGGAGGTTGGATTTGCTCCCAATCACCCTAATTTCCTAATTTCTTGGTTTTCAAATGGAGGGCAAGGGTGATACGACTCCTTGTTTTCAAATTTGGTTTTCATCGATGGCAAGGATGTATAAATTTGGTAATCAGTTTGTGAATCCTCCATTTCTAATTCCTGAGTTGGCTACATTTCTGATTTTTGAGTTGGTGACTCCTTTCAAGCAGCGCTAGGACCAAGGTATACATTCCGTGAATCGAAATCATCCTCCATTTCTTGGTGACTCGTTGCAGGCAGCCCAAGGTATCAATTTTGTGAAAGAATCCTCCATTTGGACCATTTCTGAATTGTTGACTCGTTGCCAGGTAAGCAACAACCATTCAACTATTTGAATATGTATATGCTTATACATTATTTTTGGCTCTTCGTGTCTGCATACAACATTTGCAGATTTTGTCCCTATCTTTGCGTGTCACTTGTGGGGCATTTCTCAAATTATCTGTAGTTTCTATTCGAATTTGCAACATGTTTTATGCTTGTTGATTTTTACAGAGACTCAAGTCACCCAGCACTATCATAGTTTCTACTACAATTTCCTCGAAGATGTGTGTAGACTCTAGTGCTGGAATCTAATCTTCTTTCTCTACCTGAGGCTAATGTCGTTGCCTCCATCCCTGTGCATTCTAGACTCATCTCCAGCCACAAATTATAGCTTACATTGCATGAATTGAAGGTTAATTCATTGTTTCCACCACCCTGTAACCTTTAGTCACTTTTCTAAAACATATCATTGCATTACCCTATATATTTGTATTCAGACACTAATGTGAAAGATATGATGTAATATAAATAAAATTGTTAGATGTCCCATGTCTACTGTGAGTGACAAATTAGTTGGGATGGTTGATTACAAAGTGCAGCCTGTCGATTTTTTCCTTTAGGAATGTTCATGACTGCTTTTATGTCTCATTTATCTGAGAATGTTTATTGAGTTCATATTTTTCATTCCATAAGAGCAAGTTTGTGTTGCAGCTAGATTGATTTTAATTGCAGCTCAAGTTTGCACAAGCCCATAATGTTGCAAAGAAAGGAGAACTACAAATCCCTATTCCAATTATCTAATCTTCTTTCTCTACTCAAGGGTAATGCCCCTGCCTCCATCCCTGTGCATTCCAGACTCATCTCCAGCCACGAATTATAGCTTACATTGCATGAATTGAAGGTTAATTCATTGTTTCCACCAGCCTGTAACCATTAGTTACTTTTCTAAAATATATCGCTACATTACCCTATATATTTGTATTCAGTCATTAATGTTTATAACAATCACATTCAATCACATATTTGTATTTGTATTTGTGTCCAGTCACTAATGTTTATAACAATCACATTCAGTCACATATTTGTATTGTGTATCACAGTATGTATAGTCTTAGGCACTGGCAGAGGCATGATGATGAGGATGAAGAGCCTCCTGCCAAAAAGAAAAAATGAGATACTAGCCTTTTTTAGGTAGTCTTTGCAATTTTGCTTAGGACATTGTTTTTAGCTAGTCTTGGGGCATTTAGATTGTGTTTTGTGGACATGCATGGAAAGGCCTCCCCAATCTTGTAGGGAATGATCTTTCTATGCTTTTAGTAAGTGATGTCTTCTCCTATGTTACTCCGAACTTCCATGCCTTGGATTTTGGCTGGGGAATTGAATTCTATGTTTCTAAACATTCCTTTTACATGAGATTCTTGTCTTTATTGTTTTGGCAATTAGCATATGCATCTTTTTGTAATTATCTTATTGTTATCTTTTAGATAGCATAATACATTAATATGTTTCCATGCCATCCGTTTTGGAGTTTCACTGTAGTAACTCTCATATTACACCCATAGTTATCTTACTGTGCTTCCTCTGTTTTTATCACAATTATTTTACATTCATTATTATGCTTGTGTGTGTTAGCATGTTGTTTGATATCTATTGGTTCCCTTTATGTTCTAGCTCAAGCCATTATGAATGCTCTTCTTGGATATGTAACTGCATTCCGTCCTTCGCTTGTTTTGGGAATTAATATTGTTGATTAAGGTAAATCTGCAGTAAACATATTGTATATGATAATGCATGACATCTACATTGTCACGCTTTAATAAATTTTTCTATTGAAAATGTTGTATGCATGTTCCTTATTTTCAGGCCAACTCGAAGTACTTTTGTTTTTGCATTTCTTTTATTCCATAACCATGAGTCTTACTGGTCATGTGAACATAGGTGTAATGATTTTGCACAATTTATTTATTGAAACATAACAACCTATCCTATCTAGGAAGCATTTGTCTACGCTGTTTTATAGTATGTGTAGTCTTAGGCGCTAAGAGAGGCATGGTCTCAACATTTATGACAATGTATTAACATGTCAAAGATATAATATTGGTTGTCAGTGTTGAACCTCACATTCCTACCACCATCTTCACCGAATTCCTTAGTTTTGGCAAGATCACAATCTAGGCCTTTGTTCCCATCTTCATATTCCTTTTCATTGATCTGCATTGGTTAAGGGCCTCAATGACCAGCTAATCTATCTAAAAAACCTTAGTGTTTTTAGAGTAGGTTGAGAAGGCATTATATTTTTTCACAGATGGAAAATAAGCATCATACTTGGCCTCAGAATATTCGAAGTATCTCAAATACCTCAGTGAAAGTTCGTTAAGAATTCTTTTATAAGATTGAATAGATGCTTTAGTTTTCAGTGTTACCCGGTATCTAACTTGAGTAGCATATGACATAATCACATGAGTTTGACTAGCTATTGCATTGTTTAAGGAGACAAATGATATGACTTTTTAAAACAACTAGTGTTATGTTTCTTACTCTGGAGTATGACCATGGATTAAGTAAAATATGGTATCGAACTCCAATTTGTTGCCTCTGATCTATGGGGAAATCAATTAAAAGATGAAAGATCCAAGGCTCAAGAATCGTAGAAGATGATCCAAATTAGTTTGAAATTATTTAATAAGTGAAAAAACCAGTGAAGGTGTCTTCAGGAAGTCTGCTAAGGCTTGTTTGAATTGGAATCCCTAGATTGAAAGGTATGTGTTACTTCTCTTAGTGATTTTTAGTTGAAATTATTTTGAAGAAGATCTCATAGTGAGGACGAGAAAATAGAAAATATGTTGCATTTTAAACTAGTGCCGGTGTTCTTGGTTCCACATTGAGTATATGAAATCGTTGGTGTTTAACAATACCACAAATGCACATGCACATAATCATATGCTACACAGTTGGCAAACGAAATCGCTTAGCACCGACCCTTTCATTGATCTGCATTGGTTATATTATGTGCATATGATTATGTGTAGGGTGTCAGGGTGTGACATCCATCCAGGCAAGTAATATGAAGTTTCTATTTGCATTTCTGAGGGAAGAAAGGTGTGTGAAAAAGGAAAGGGTATGTTGTGGATACTCCTAGAAATCTTTAAAATGGATTTTTATTACGATTCCCTACCTCAAATTAACGTTGATTGAGATACCACATTATTTCCTTCTTTTTTCTATTTTTAAAGAGGTGTGATACCTCTATAAATTCTTTCAAATTTATTTTGTTGCTTCACTTTGCTAGCTAGAATTAGGCCACAAAAATTATATTTTTATTTTTTTTTCTTCTTGTACATATGCATAGGACCTTCAACCTAAAATAAGTCTCTCTTTTGAGCTCAATAAAAAATCTAGACCTTTTGAAGCTTGACTTATATTCTTCCTTCTGGTCTTCATTCTATCACATTGATCTATCTTTACTTCAATTTTCACTTACAGGTTCCTCTTGTAGCCATGTATTTGGTCTTGTAAGATTTCGACCACCTCCTAGATACTAGGCCTGATTTGGAGTTATGATGTTAATAGATTACCCAGAAGTAATCCATAAAATTTCATTTTAAAAATGGTTTTTTCATAGAGATAAAAAAGAATTCCTTAAATTTTTTTGGTGGTTTCTTGCACAGATCTTTGATCTAGTTTCAGAGGTTTATAATAATATAAGTATGCTCAAAAAATGGCCTTCGTCACTTCTAGTCTTTTTGGTTCTATGATTATGCAAACAAACCATTCTTTTCTGCATTATGGAGCAATGCAAAGGTCCCTCTTGTGTTCTTCTAGTTGCATATACTTTTGACATTAGCTCTAATACCATGTTGAGAAATCCTTAGGAAATCATTCGCTCTAATACATCTAAAACCTCAATTTGAATCTAAGGAAGGTCAAGAGTCTATTTAAGGGCCTCAGCGACCAGCTAATCTATCTAAAAAACCTCATTGTTTTTAAAGTAGGTTGAGAAGGCATTATATTTTTTCACAGATGGAAAATAAGCCTCATACATGGCCTCAGAATATTCAAAGTATCTCAAATACCTCAGTCAAAGTTAGTTAAGATTTCTTTTATAATATTGAATAGATGCTTTAGTTTTCAGTGTTATCCAGTATCTAACTTGAGCAGTATATGATATAATCACATGAGTTTAACCAGCTATTGCAATGTTTAAGGAGACAAATGGTATGATTTTTTAAAACAACCAATGTTATGTTTCTTACTCTAGAGTATGACCATGGATTAAGTAAAATATGGTATCAAACTCCAATTTGTTGCCTTTGATCTATGGCGAAATCAATTAAAATACCTAAGATGAGAGATCCAAGGCTCAAGAATCTCAAAATATGATCCAAAGTAGTTTGAAAATCTTTAGTCAGTGAAAAAACTAGTGAAGGTGTCTTCAGAAAGTTTGCTAAGGCTTGTTTGAATTGTAATCCCTAGATTGAAAGGTATGTGTTACTTCTCTTAGTGGTTTTTAGTTGAAATTATTTTGAAGATGATCTCATAGTGAGGATGAGAAAACATAAAATATGTTGCATTTAAACTAGTGCTAGTGTTCTTGGTTCCACATTGAGTGTATGAAATCATTGGTGTGTAACTGTACCACATTGAGTGTATGAAATCGTTGGTGTTTAACAGTAAAATGACAAGGGAATTCTATAACAAATCCATATGAAATTTACTCATTTAACAATGGATTTCATGCTAGATCATGCCTACATTCAAATCCATGGCGATTAATATTCTATTTTCTGCACAAAAATCAAAGAGTCACTCATTTTTCTAATAGAATTTGTCCAAGAAACTGACTGCATGGGATGGGAATGATTCAAAGCCCACCCATAGATATCTAGCATGGATATCGACCCAAGCCAAACTAGTAAACCAAAATGACTAAGATAGACCTGCAAGGATGATGTTGTTTCAATGTTATACAAATGAATTAGTATATTTAATGTCTTAAAATTTAACAGTTTCCCATTATCCTTGTTAAATACTTTTTGTGAAATTCCATTTTGCCTCAAAATTTAGTTCCTGATATATATTCTTTCAATGTTGACTCAACAATTGTTTTGCAAAGTACAATTCTATTTTCTATGAACAAGTGAATTTATATGAAGCATATCTCAACTCTTGGAAACTATTGATGTAGGTTTACAGATCGATTTGAAATTTTACGTGTGGAATATTCATTGAGATGTCAAAAGATAATCGTGGGAAGAAACCATCAAGGCAAATGGATGTATTATCATACTTTCAAAAGGCTCCATCCATATATACACATTCTCTTTATGATTCAAGCTCCTTTGAACAATCTATTATTGAGAGAGAGGTTAACTCTTGTGGAAATGCATTTGATATCCATACGATGGATGAAATAATAGGTTCCTCAAGTGATCAGGGTGAGATAAATGCAGTTTCAATAGAAATTGGTGATGAAAATGTTAAAGATTTTTCCTTGGAAGGTGACACAATCCATTCGCGGAAAGGGAAAAGAGGCCAGTGGACTGTAGGGAGACAATTCCAAGAAAATTTGGTCTCAAGTTTTCCATTTATTGAAGAAATACCTCCTACAAATGAGAACGAGGTTTTCCAACAAGTTAGATGTAATGCGTGTAGTTGGAAAACTCAAAAGGTAGTGAAATTTCAGATGAAGCTAGATATAGTACATAGGCATGCAGGAAAGGTGTATGAAAAGAAAATTGTAAATGGTAAAGATAAATCTATTGTTAGATGGAAATCTTCTAAGGAATATCGACATGTTGAATATGCAGAAGAACATAAACAATATTTAACAAGTAAGAGGAAACTTGAGGCAAGTGGAGGAACCATCATATCTCTATTTGAAAAGATGATGGAAAGAAGTTTGTTATCCAAGACGATACAATTAAGCATTGTATTTCACATCTTATCTAAAGGTTGTCCTATGATAGATTATCTAGATCACATGAAATTTCTATCTTTTCTTCAAGTGCCAAACTTTCCATCTTCTCAGTGGTCTATAACCAGTGGTTGGGAATGGGAAAGATATCTAGCTTAAGTAGAAAAGGATGATTTGAAAGAGAAGATTGCAAATGCTAGGTTTTCGGCATTTTCTTTGGATGAGGTTACAACTAATGGTTAATGACCATATTAGGCATTCCTATCTACTTGGGATTAAAAAGATGAGAGATACTTCTACAGCTGAAAATATTTATGAACTTGTTCTTAATGGTTGGAAGGAAAGTGGTATGGATCATTTAATGATTGTAAAAAAGTTAGTATGTGTTGGAGCAGATGGAGCATCAATAATGCAAGGACAAAGGAATGGCCTTTATGTTAGGCTACAACTATTAACTTAACCATATATGCTTAATATTCATTGTATGGCTCATATGATGAATCTTGGATTTAAAATAGTAAGCAAGTTTCCATGAGTTTCTAAAATTGAATATCTTGTATGTGAGGCTCATGCATACTTTTCTCGTAGTCCCAAACAATATTTAGAGTTTCAACAATTTACAGATGGTGTTACGGATGGAAAAAAACTACTGAAAGATGTTGATACAAGACGGATCTCATTAAATGGACCAGCTCAAAGACTATTTAGTGAGTTCAAATCTTTGGTAGGGTTGATGTATGAAAATTGCTATAATGTAGACAAAGCTCAAGATCTTCTTTCTCGACTAACTAATATAGAGACTGTTGGGTGTGGAGCAGGATTATCATCCTAATTTAGAGGCCTTTGTTTCAGCCGGATGTATACCCCAGGAAGATTGTACACCCCTCCATACAAGGGAGACTTGTCCCCCCCGTGGGGGTTCAGGGAGGGGGGGCCATCCCCTTCGGTTGGGGGCTCCAGGTGCCAGCGGTCCCCGGGCGGTGGTTTTGGGGGCAGTGCCCCCGAAGCTAAAAACAGATGTAAAATTTCCTTATAAAAGTATACTAATTTCGAGTCAATCTGGGCCATTCATTAGGCGGATGATCTGACGGTAGAATTTATGTTCAGTTTAGGGTTTTTTGCCCTAGAAGGAAACCCCTCTCTTTGTATGAGGGTATTGTATTGAGGTTGTGGTATATATGTGTATTTAATTGAGCGAGAAATAGAGAGGTGAGACTGTGAGAAAAAACAAAGGATATTACAACGGATCTACTATAGGTTGTGTCTCTTCATTTACTAGATAATAGAAAGGAAGGACTGGTTATTTGAGGTGGACGTAGCCCAAATTGGGTGAACCACATATATCTGTGTCTCTCTAGTTTTATTTGTTTGTGTTTTTTTCACATATTATATGTCTTGCATTTCTCTGTCATATATAATATTTTTCTAACAGAGACATTATTGACATTAGCTGGAATTCTTCGTATGCTACATGAAATGAATGTCCTTGTGAAAATGTCTCAGAATCTCACAATGTATATTGCGGAATACACAAATGTGAGAAAGTCAACATGTCTTGCATTGGATAATTTGTATATGATGCCAGACTCTTTTGCTGGTCCAGAGTTTAAAAGTTGGACTAAGATCATCAATATAGAAAATATTGAAATTTTTTTGACGTTTAATGAAAAAGGGATCTATGTATCATGGGTATATGGTTCCCTTTCATTATATTAGTAAGACGGGACGAATCACCAATGATTGCCCCATGTTAAGAGACCAATTTGATAATATTGTGATTTGAGTGAGACAAAATTTGATAGAAATTGCAAGATCACTATCATTAGAGATAATAGAATGATTTCCCTGAGATGAATTGGTGGAGGCCATGTGTGTGGTATAACCTCAATATTTGAACAATTGTTAATAGCCAAGAACTTTAAAATCTGATTTCCAAAAAAGATTAAAATGTTTAGTAGACCATTTTTGCAAGAAAGTTTCGATACATGGAGAGCAAATTGAAGGTATTTTAGATTCATCAAAATTTTATCAACAAGGTCAACGCTTTGCTAAAAAAATATGGAAGCAATATCCTTTTTTGGAGAATCCTAATGAAAATGGTGCTATAACAAGATTATGGAATACTTTAAGTGCTAGCCAATACCTGCAAGAAAACATATCATAATATTTCAAATTAGCGGATTTGTGTCAAACCATGATTTTGGGATCAATGGAGGATGAGAGAATGTTTAGTGCATTATCATTGTTGAAGTCGAAGTTGAGGATTAAGCTTGATAAACATGTGGATACATGTTTAAGTTTATATGTAACAAATTATGACATTGACAATTTTCCATATGAAAGAGCGCTAACTCTTTGGCAATCAGATTGTGATAGAAGGGGAGAAAACAATATAACAAATTTCTCTAATGAACTTGATATAGAACATAATGTTTTGGAGGCTCATAATCACAGTTCATTTAGAGAAAATTATGTTCACAATTTATAAAATGAGGACCAAGATGAGAACTGGGAAATTGAAATACCCTAGGACTCTTATTTCGGTATACATGTTCCATTGATTATGCAAGATTACTATATGTCAAATTCAGGTAAAGATACGTTCTATATTTCTATTTTTCATTGTAACGTTACAACAACATCACTTTGATGCATGTTATTTTAAGATTGATTTTTCATATTTAATCATTACATTATTTGTTTCTTATATGTGACTGGAAATATAGCTGGATTTGATGAGGTTGGGACCTATTGCTTTTCACATGGATAGTGTCTGACTATTACTAAATGATAAATAACTAATTTAACAAGACTAACCCAAAGCAACAATGGGCTATTCAAGTACATGAAACTAACTTGATGTCTAACTCTGATATCTTGGAAAATTTTAATGGATTATATGTTGCTTGTGTTTGGGGCATTTTATTGAGTTTTGAGTTTTGCTTTGGTCAAATATTATGTTAGTCCCTTAAATTATTTTAGTTCTTACTTCATGCTTGGATTCATAGATCTAGTTTTATAATTATTATTGTTTTTTTTATATATTTTGTGGTTTGAAGAAATTTGTTTTTATTTCCTTTCACTTTATGGCATGACTTTGTAGACTACTATGCTTATTTTATATTTTCTTGGAAAATAATTATTGATAATTGGAAAGGGAAATGAGCCATGGGTAGCTAAGTGAAAATAAAAATGGTTTATGTACTAGGTTTCTATGCATTCATTGTAGGAGACCTATTGACATGAGACTGAAATTCTTTTGTATAGTCTTGTCAGTCATTTGTCATGTTTTCAAGTATTTCAGGTGCTAAGTTGTTCAGATCCCCACATGTCCTTAGGAACATTAAGGGATGAGATAACATGAGTCAATCCAACTCATGCCCCGAATTTAATTTTTACCTATTGATGTAAGTGTTTTGTTACCACTTATCACCAACAAAATTCTACCATAACATAACCCAACTTGAAGAAAACACTTCTCATCTTCCTTTTACATAAATGCCCTATGGATCTCCCTACTATACTTTCCCAAGACCAACGTCCCTTCTTGGTAGGTCTCTCCACCATACCACTAATCGCACAATAGACACACACTAATAACTACCACATTCTATAAATCTCTCTAGTCTCAGTTATTGGTGTCCCTGTCACACTTGACCAACACAATCTTGCAGGTCTTTTTTTATCATATCTTTATTTTTTGTTATTTCGTGTATTTAACTTTAGCACCATCCTAGAGTAACGAGTCAGTTTCCTTTGGATTTGATCTTTGATTGGAAATGAAGTTAGATTTGATGAAGCTGGGACCTATTTCTTTTCACATAGATAGTGTTCTAGTATTAAATGGTAAATAACTAATTTAAGAAGTCTAACGCTAAGCAACAATGGGCTTATTCAAGTACATGAAATTGCGTTGATGTCTAGCTCTAATATCTTAGAAAAATTTAGTGGTTTGTTTGGTGCTTGTTTAGAGGAATTTGTCAAGTTTGAAATTTTTGGTTTGTTTTGGTCAAATGTTTTTAGTCACCTGACTCATTTCATGCATCGATAGATAGATAGATCTAGTTTTATTTTTATAATTAGTATTTTTTTCTTTATATATTTGGTGGTTTGAGGAAAGATATTTGATTTCCTTTCACTTTGTGGCATGATTTCAGCATCTTCACCTTTTAGAATATAGTAAAATATTATTCTTATTTTATATTTTCTTGGAAAAGAATTATTGATATTTGGAAAGGGAAATAAGCCCTGGGTAGCTAAGCAAAGAGAAAAATGGTCTATGTACTAGGTTCCTACCATTCATCATAGGAGACCTATTACCATGAGACCGACATTCCTTTTATGCAATTACACTTTGTCAAGGCGGAGATGAGTTCGCTGACCTGGGTAGAACAATGATAGTTGATCATAATGTTAAGGAGATTATAATGTTTGTTTCAAAAGAAAGATTCTGAAATTTTTTTGCACTAGTTCTTATTTGGTCATATTTACTACCAAATTTGTGTCTTGCTGATTTTTTACATTTGTAATGACCTTGTGTAGGGTTGGTTTGAAGAGTCCGATGTTAGAGTGAGAAGACTCTCTACAAACCACAAGGACTACATGATCTGAATTGGATCCATAAAGAGTGATAAACAAAGCCATGACTGTACCAGGTCGGGCTAAACTTCAAAGAGTTTATAACAATAATAAAAAACACCTCTAAACTAGTGGCAATGGCAGCTAGTGTGCAACGACGAGGACCTTGGTCAAAGCGCACTGACCGAGGCTCATGGAGAATGCGCAGGAGGCGAAATTAGCCCCTAGGAGGCCCAGATCGGGAAATCGTGCATCGCTAGGCGAAACCCTCAAAATGGGGAATCCTCGAGCACTCGGTCATGTGGGGGCTGGAAAACTATCGGAAAAAGGCTAAAGTGCTAAAGGCGGGACCCGCTATAAAAACTAGCGGTATTGATCGGGGGCACCCTCAAATGGTAAGCGAAATTGGCGAAAATGGAGCGATCCCACTCAGCAGTCGACACGTGGAAAGCGGAGGAGAGCGAAAACCACCGCTGATCGCATGCTAATGGTCAAGCAAGTCAATCGCACGAAACGTTCATATGGCGTCGGATCTGGAGGCCCCAGATCTAACGGCTGAGATCGCACCCGATGGGAAAGAAAAATCGATGGGGGATTAAGCCACAGTTTGTAAATATTTGACGTCTGATTTCACTGCCAAGGTTGCAGAAGACACATTCCACGACGTAATGGAAAAACCAATCCGACGAAGTGAATTGGCGCAGCTGCAGGAGGAAATGTGGCCACTCCTTGTGAGCATAATGATGACGCTGAACAGGGAACTCCAAGTGAAGCTGTAGCAAGCGATCCGACGGGAAGTGGAAGAGGAATTGAACAACCATGGGTATGAATGGCCTTAAAGCCATGCCCAGGAAAAGCAGGAGGAGACCAGAACCCCGAGAGGAGGATGGAACACAGAAAGGAAGAACAGAGAGAAGAAAGACAGTGAAGCAATAGCATAACGGAAGACAAAGGTCTGAGCTAACCAAAGGCAACATCGAGCACAAGAGAGCTTGAAGGATTCAATCCATCCCAGAGAGGATCTTTCCAGAATGAGCACCACATTGGGCTCTCTCCCTTATAGACCAGAAGGTCACAACGTTGGTAAGGAAAATAGTTTGTGCACTCTAGTGGCTTGGGCCATCTAAGAACCACCTTGCCAAGAAAATTCCGTTTCATGAGACTCACATTGAGCTCCATCATTGTAATTCTCTACTTCAAGACAGAATAAAAGAAGGCCACCACTGAGAGCTAGACTAGAGATGTAGCCCTGGAGAATAGGGTGAACTCCTTATTAAATTCTTGTGTTCTTGTATTTGCTTATTGTGATTCTCTACTGTTTTCCATTTCAAGTGTATGTGTATTTGCAATATGATCGATCTATTGCTTAAATAACATAGGCACACACCAACATATGAGTCTGTAATACCTTCATTTAATAAATTCTTAACTGAGATCACTCATAGGGTGATTATTAGATCAAGTGGTATCATAGATTTAGGTTATAAGGTTAGACAAGCTTATGTTGGTTTAGCTGTTGAATGATCACTAGATCAAAGCTCAAATTAGGAGAAGGAGAGTTATTCGAAACTAATCTTGAAATTGGGAGAGTCTATCCTCGGAAGATAATGTCAGAGGAAGGTTCTGTGGGGCCAGACCCTCAATTCATAGGGAGTTTCCTAGCTATAAAATCTATGGTAGAAGAAATGTATAGGGACTTTAGGAAGCATAAGGATGAAGATTCATCAGGGTCTAAACAAGATAAAGAAGAAGATGAGTCTCATTCCCATGATCACTCAAAAGGAAAAGGGAAAGAGGAAAACTTTCTCACACCTCCTAATAGCCCTATGCATAATAAGAAAGCATCTTTGATTAAGCTAGATGTTAAATTTGATTTTCCTATATATGATGGAGAGCTAAATGCTGAAAAGTTGGACAATTGGATTAGACAAATTGATGTGTATTGTAGAGTGCAGAACATCAACTTAGACAAGAGCAAAATTCAGCTGGCAAGCCTACCCCTAGGAGGCATTGCCTTGATTTGGTGGGAAGGCAGAACCCAAGCTGACATGAAAATACATGGTAAGACCATCTCTGTCTGGAGTGACTTTATTTTTTCAATTAAGAAGTAGTTCTATCCATTGGCCTACATGCAACAAGCCATGATGAGTTGGCAAACTCTTCGGCAGTTGAAAGGTCAAAGTGTGCAAGGGTACACTCAAGAATTTAGAAAGAGAGCATTGATTCTAGGGATCTCATTAGACTCACTAGAGACGCTTTTGAAGTACATTGGTGGTCTACACAGCTACATGAGGCATACCATCGTCATGTTTAATCCCACTAGTATAGATGAGGTATCTATACAAGCTACTCACCTAGAGGCTAGAGGAAAGGATGGAAATCCAGAAGTTGGGGGACCATCCCACCCCAGTGCAAGTAAGACAAGGAGAAAAGAAAGCAGAAATGGAAAGCAAGGAAGGCTAACACTGCACAGAAAGGCAATGCTTCATGCAATCACTGTAAAAAGGATGGGCATGATGATGAGCACTGTTAGATTCTGCATCTAGAGCTGAGACCAAAGAAGTCTGAGGGCAAGATGAAGAAGATTGTTGCAGCTACTAAAAAATATTTGGGGTCAAACTCGAGAGATGAAACAATCATTGCGGCCATAGGTATAAAAGGTAAGAATTCTGAAGCATCTACTAGTAATTTTCCAATTGATGAAGAACATGAGAGAAAAAGACATAAGCCTTTCCATATTCGAGCTATTTCCAAACATCAAAGGATTGATACCTTGTTTGATAGTGGCTCACAAGTAAATTTGATTTCTGAAGCAATTGTAAAGAAATTGGTATTAGCAACTACACCTCACATGAAACCATACCCATTAGGATGGTTGAATGATAAAGCACAACTACAAGTGACTAGACAGTGCAAACTCAAGTTTTTTTTTGGGTCAACATTTGTATATGAGGTTGAGTTAGACATAATTCCTCTGGATATATGTGGAATTTTTTTAGGAAGTCCTTACTTGTATGATAGAAAAGCTATTTTCTATAGAGCTGAGAATAAGTATCTACTTGTTAAAGATGGAATTGAATACTTTGTAAGAGCTCATAAGCTCAAGAATAATTATACTCTCATAAATTCAGGGCAGATGAAAAGAATGGTAAATTCATGCAAACAATTCTTACTAATGGTTGTAAAGGAAAAGAAACTTGATAAAACCAATGTATTTGAGGGCTATAATGCTAAGCAACAAGTTGATATAGAAAAGATTGTTTCATAGTATGATGTCCTATTTCAGGAACCTAAAGGTCTGCCACCCAGAAAGGAAATAGTACATGATATTATTTTGCAGCAAGATGTTCCATTGCCTAACATTGGAATGTACAGATTGTTTGTTTTAGAGAATGTTCAAATCAAGAAGCAGGTGCAAGAGTTGCTCAAGAAAGGGTTTATCAGGCCTAGCACATCACCATGTGGGTCACCAATCGTTTTGGTGAGAAAGAAAGATGGATCATGGAGAATGTGCATTGACTACCGAGCACTGAATAAGATAACAATCAAAATCGTTATCCCCTTCCTCACATAGATTATCTTTTAGATCAATTAAAGGAAGTTGTTTATTTCACCAAGCTGGATTTGCACAGTGGATACCATCAGGTTAGAGTTGCAGAGTAAGACGCATGGAAGACTGCTTTCAAAACAAAGCAGGGATTGTATGAGTGGCTGGTTATGCCTTTTGGCTTTTCCAATGCCCCTGCTACTTTCATGAGATTAATAAATGATGTACTCAGACTTTTTCTTGATGATTTCGTTATTGTGTATCTGGATGACATTCTAATTTTCAGTAAAACGTGGGAAGAACACTTAAAGCATGTTAAGAAGACATTAGATGTTTTGAAAAGAGAAAAAATTTATGTTAAATTCTCAAAATGTGAATTTGGCAAAACATCTCTAAATTATTTGGGTCATATAGTAGGGGGTGGTGAATTGAAAATACATCCCTCTAAAGTGGTAGTCATTGGAAACTTGCCTAAACCCAGTTTGCTACAGAAGTGAGAAGCTTCTTAGGAGTAGCACAATATTGGAGGAAGTTCATCTCTAACTTTTCCTCAATTGCAGCTCCCTTACATGCTTTGACAGGATTGAACAAGGTGTTTCAGTGGGGAGGCAAACATCAGAAAGCCTTCGACACTTTGAAAGAAAAGATTAGTACAACACCTATACTAGCACTGCCTGATCTAAAAAGACCATTTGAGATCCAAATAGATGCCAGTGACTATGCCATGGGAGCAGTGTTGACACAACAAGGTAAACCCATATGTTATCATTCTGAGACTTTTAATCCTGCAGTAGTTAACTATCCTACATATGATAAAGAATTGTATGCATTAGTTCAGAGTGTGAAAAAGTGGAAACATTATTTAATGGGAGAAGAGACAGTAATACATACTGATCATCAACCACCTCAATATCTACACTCCCAAACTAAGTTGTAGCAATCAAGACATTACAGGTGGATGGGTTTTCTACAACAGTTTCATTTGGTCATCAGATATAAAAAGGGCATACACAACAAAGTTGAAGACATGTTGTCTAGACCTATTATAAATGCATCTACTATACTTAAGCATAATTCTGTACTACATGAAAGCTACATTGAACAATATGCTTAAGATATAGACTTTAAAGATGTATATGCAACTTTGGGTCGAGGAAAAAATGTAGAAGAATTAGATTATCATGTGAAGGACCGACTCTTATATCATTGTGGGAAACTCTGCATTCCACAAACTGAGAGATTAAATATAATTAGAGAGGCACACACTTCTTTGATATCAAGTCACTTTGGGGTAAGTAAAACAGTTGCACAACTGCAAAGATTTTGTTATTGGCCGAAAATGAATGAGACAGTTTCTAGATATGTAAAAGGGTGTATTATGTGTGCTAAAAGCAAGCCCAGTAATAGAAAACTAGGATTGTACACTCCATTACCAGTTCCTTCTCACCCTTGGGAAAGTGTTTCCATGGATTTTGTTGGAGGACTGCCTAAATCTAGGAAAGGTCATGATTATTTGTATGTGGTTGTGGACAGGTTCAACAAAATGTGTATTTTGATACCTTGTAATAAACAGATTGTTGGAAATAATACTGAGAGGGGGGGGTGAATCAGTATTATCAAATCAGTAAAACTTTTTCATTTTCATACTCAGATTCATATACGCTACTTCAGTTAAGGATATCCGCGTATATACGCGACTGTGTTAAAGGAAACCAGCGTACATGCAGTAATCTTATGATTCAGTTAGCTTATCTTTAGTAAATGCATCAGAACATTATTAACCTTATTAATAGTAAGCAGAATAGATCATCACACATAAAGAGCACACACATGAACACCATGATATAAGGTGGAAACCCAATGTGGGAGAAAACCACCTGCTGCAAGTCATCTCAATCTTCTTCTTAATAAAAAAATCCTTTTACAATATTTTGTACTGGAGCAGCCTTATACCAGTACGGGAGCTACAACCCCCTTTGCTCTTGTACTAGCCGATCCATTTACTAGTACGCAGGCTACTACCTGCTACAATGCTCCAAAGATTTTCTTTAGCTCTTGTACTAGCTTAGATACTAGTACGTAGGTGCTGACCTACAATCTTCTCTCCTCCAGGTACCACGTTTCATCAATTTTCATACTGGATACACTGA
>APFE030471543.1:35298-55880 GCA_000404065.3 Pinus taeda
GCCTTGCTCAATACCATGGTCCAAAACCATAACAAACCAATACCATCAACTCAATACTAGGGATCAACACGTCTGTCGAGATGCCATGGTCCAAAACCATAGGTTCAAATTCCAAAGACTAACCGTCACGGACCAAAGGTAAGTTTTCCCACATGTACGCGCTTTTCTGTGCATGGAAGTGCGTGCATACGCATACGCGACTTCTGATCAACAAACTCGCGTGTATACGCATTTTTGTATACCCAGAAAACTTGCGAGTATAACCTGTGTGTATACGCGACTTGGTATATAGCGAACCTACGTATATACGCGACTTTCTTCATTCTTTGTAATCTGATCATCAATTCTTTGCTACTGACTTGCTGCACTATAATCTGTCATCTTGCCATCAAGGACAACACTTGTATCATAATGCCAACACAGATTACAGTTGAACAAACTACAAAACTATTCTTTGAACATGTATGGGTTCATTTTGGATTACCCACTTCTATTGTATCTAATTGAGGCACCCGATTTGTGGGGAAGTTTTGCTCAAGTCTGTGGGAGCTGATGGACACCCAACTGAAGAAAAGCATAGCTTTTCATCAACAAACTGATGGCCAGACAGAGGTAGTTAATAGGACAGTGATCCAGTTACTCAGAGGATATTGCAGCAAACATCCTAAGCTTTGGGATGAACACTTATGTTATGTGCAGCATGCTTACAACAAAGCAAAACACTCTTCTACACAGAGATCTCCTTTTGAGACCTATTTTGGTTTCATACCAAGGTCTCCCTTGGATTTTGTCTTTGGTAAAAAGATACCATAGTTGATGGACACAGTGATGTGGACAAGGCAACTAGGTTCATTGAACAGATCGAGGAGAAACACCAGGCAGTACAGGAACAGCTGGAAAGAGAGCCAAGCCAGATACAAGGCAATGCATGACAAGCATCGGATGGAGCATAATTTTCAAGTTGGAGACCAGGTCTGGCTGTATGTCAGCAAGGACAGGATGCAAGGTGAAGGTAAAAAGCTAAAGCCTATCATGTATGGAACTTTTAGGATACTTGAGAAGATTGGTGAAAATGCTTTTTGCCTTGATCTACCAGCTTACATGCACATCTACTCAATCGTAAATGCAGATTGCTTGAGATTGTTTGAACCTTAAATGATTGAGGATCCTAAAGAGCAAAGTCAAATGCCTTCTATTGATGACCTACTACCTGAATATCTAAATGAATTGCAGGAAGACACAGTCTTGGACAGGAAGGTGAGGACAATGCGCAGAGGAGATGTTAAGTACCTAAGAATTGGACTCAAAGGTTCGAAGCCAAGCAGTACAAAGTGGATTGAGATTAGGCAAGTGAGACAGCAATACCCTCACTTAGTCGATGCTTGAAAGAAAACCAACTTTTGGTGGTCCAAAAGCTTTTCAGTGGGAAGGTCGTGATCCAAATTGGATCCATAAAGAGTGATAAACAGAGCCATGATTGTACGAGATCGGGCTAAACTTCAAAGAATTTATAATAGTGATAAAAAACACCTATAAACCAGTGGCA
This sequence comes from Pinus taeda, assembly GCA_000404065.3. NCBI lineage: Eukaryota > Viridiplantae > Streptophyta > Pinopsida > Pinales > Pinaceae > Pinus > Pinus taeda. The sequence continues at coordinate 36,845 of APFE030471543.1, forward strand.
ATGGCAGCTAGCGTGGAATGACGAGGACCTCGATCAAAGCACGCTGACCGAGGCCCATGGAGACTACACGGGAGGCGAAATTAGCCCCTGGGAGGCCCAGATCGGGAAACGGAGGAGGTTTTTAATGTGCGATTATCGCTTAGTGCTTAGCGCTAATCTCACATCGCTGGGCAAAAACCCTCAAAATGGGGAAGCCCTGAGCACTTGATAGCGTGGGAGCTGGAAAATCATGGGAAAAAGGCTAAAGCGCTAAAGGCAGGACCTACTCCAAAAACCGGCGATATTGATCTGGGGCACCCTCAAACGGTAAGAGGAATTGGCGAAAATGGAGTGATCCCACTCCGCGGTCGATGTGTGGCAAGTGGAGGAGAGCGAAAACTGCTGCTGATCGAGTGCTAATGGTCGAGCAAGTCAACCGCACGAAACATGCGTATGGCGTTAGATCTGGAGGCCCCAGATCTAACGGCTGAGATTGCGCCCGATGGGAAAGTGGAATCAACGGGGGATTAAGCCATAGTTTGTAAATATTTGACGTCTGATTTGAATTCCAAGGTGGCAGAAGACTCATTCCACGAAGTAAAGGAAAAACCGAACCGACGAAAAGAATTGGTGCAGTTACAGGAGGACATGTGGCCACTCCCTATGAGCGTAATGATGACGCCGAATAGGGAACTCCTAGCGAAGCTGTAGCAGGCATTCTGACGGGAAGTGGAAGAGGAATCAAACAACCATGGGTATGAATGGCCTTAAAGCCATGCCCAAGAAAAGCAGAAGGAGACTAGAACCCTGAGAGGAGGACAAAACACAGAAAGGAAGAATAGAGAAAATAAAGACAGTGAAGCAACAACAGAACAGAAGAAAGGGGGCCGAGCTAACCAAAGGTAGCATTGAGCACCAGAGAGCTTGAAGGATTCAAACCATCCCAGAGAGGATCTGTCCGAACTGATCACCACATTGGGCTCTCTCCCTTATAGACTAGAAGGTCACAGCGCTGGTAAGGAAAAGAGTCTATGTACTCTAGTGGCTTGGGGCATCCAAGAACCACCCTGCCAAGAAAATTTTGTTTTAGGAGACTCACATTGAGCTCCTTTATTGTAATTCTCTACTTCAAGATACAATAAAAGAAGGCCACCACTGAGAGCTGGACCGGAGACGTAGCCCTGGAGAATAGGGTGAACTCTTTCTTCAATTCGTGTGTTCTTGTATTTGCTTACTCTGATTCTCTATTGTTTTCCATTTCAAGTGTCTGTGTATTTGAAATCTAATCGATCCATTGATTAAATAACATAGACACACACACCAACATATGAGTCTATAATAACTTCATTTAATAAATTCTTAACTGAGATCACTCATAGGGTGATTATCATATCACTACATTATCTTGGATGACCAATGCTTGGAGGGCACTCGATGTTCTTGGTGTTTCCAAGTGTCTTCGATTGAAGCATCAATGGATACAATGATATGGCTATAACATCACTTAATTTGATCCTCTTTACTAATCTCCTAATATCATTTCAATACATCAAGTTGTTATGTTTTCATGGAATTCAGAGATACATCAGTAATGTAATTTTGTCTTGGAAATACTAAATTATTTTGTTCTGAGATCACCCAGTTTGAGTTGTTCATTGTAGCCACCACTTGATCCTTTGACAAGCATTTGAAATTCAAAGCATAATAAAGCTCTTTTAGTTGCTTTCCAGAAGAAGATTGCTACAAGCTAATGAATATTACTGTGATTAAACTAGATGTTGCACTTGGTACCATAGGCCTTGTAATAGGGTTGTACTCCATTTTAGTCTATGGCAGTAGACTGATTTCTAACTACTCTATGTACCCACATATGATATAATATATTACCCACATAACTATAACACTTTGAAATTAGTTCTATATTCTTTATTTCGTCAGGTGAAAGAAAATTACAATTATCCTTTTTCATTTTTGGCTTGTTGAATATACAAAGAGAAAATTGCTTAGCAATATTGCTTAATTTGACAACAATTTTACTTTTATCTGATACAAGGGTGCAGGTAGTCTTATATTTTACCTATTTATCAGTAGTTTTTATCCTTCAGCAACAACATCATCCTTCAACAAATACATTCTAGCTTGTACAAAGGAAAGTTGATGTTTAGTAGAGGGCACATAAGAGATCCTCTAATGGAGGTGCAATAGTTTAGTAGGATCACTGGATGAGGCACATGTATGAATGTATTGTCTTCAATTAGGAAGGCACAGTTACCCATCTAGGAGAGGGCATGCTTGAATGTCTATTTTGTGAATGATGTAGTTTTCTAAGTGTGTTGGGTGCATGAGTTCATGCGTTCAGTCTACCCTACTAGGTCTTGTATTTTAAGCAGTGTTATCCACACGTGATGGTGATATCCACTAGGTGCATTAGGGTTAGGGATATCCGATGAAGCTAGATTCAATGGTTCAAGTCCTATAAAATCTAGATTGAAGAATTGCAAAGAAATGAATGGACACACATCTCACTCAAAAATGACAACTCAAAATCCCTATGGAACCTTGCGATATGTTGCTATGGATAGTGCTTATTTGTGACTTTATACCTATACAACTTCAACCGAGTTTTATGGTAGTCCTCTAATGATCATGTAAGCTATCTATGGCACTTAGTTTACATGAAAATTTGTAACTCTGAAGCATTTCATTATTATGATTTGAAGGTATCTAAACTATAGAATTTTGAAGTCTATGGAAACAAAAAATATATTGAATCTCATATTTGTGATTTAATATCCAAACGATATCCGAATTTGTGAAAAAATAACTAGTTTGAGCATGGAAAGTAAAACATTCCGAAATTGTGATATATCTATGACAAATTTAAGACATATATAATAATAACAAACAATAATACATGTTGAAACCCTTATGACATTCAAACTATGCAAGTTAGTGACCTATGTCTACTTAGAGATCCAATATCCTTGAAGCAGTGATCAATCTATGAAATAGTAATCCAATGAAGTAATAATCTCTATGGTAGAACAAGGACAATTTCAAGAATTTAACAGGTTTGAACAACTAATGCTCGAAACACTGAAAGTTTGTTGAAACAAAATGTTTGAGTTGTGAATGCATCCGAGTTTTCTCTATGGAACAAGGCATCCAAATTTTTTAAAGTTTGAGTAGACATTTTTAAGGCAAGTATAAGATATTAGTGTCGAGGATGAGTTTTAGACTTAAAAAGAAGAGGGTGTATGACATCCAAAATTCCTCTCTATGATTGATGCAAAATAATTCGAAGCCTCTCTGGAATAGTGACATGATTATGTCTCCTCTTGAATCAAAGCCAAAGTCTACATGACTATGATTCCTGTGTATAAAGCCAAGTTCTTGAGATAGATCGAAGGTTTGTACTTGATATGTGAATTGGCAGTTTTGTATCTCAGTATTGTCCAAGCACATGTCTTATATACTTTCTAAATAGGTCCAAGCTCTCTCATGGAATACTATCTGAATTATGAAAATTCCTATGACATAACATCCATGGAATTCAATTTATGACGTGAAGTATTTTGTCTCACAAAATAAAAGCACTAAATTTGAAGTCTGAAGTCTAAATTTTGTATCTCTGAAGAAAATATCACTTGTTTATGTGTAGATATGTACCCTTGGCTCATGCAAGGGACTGTGACACTTATGTTACTCTCTATGGATAATACAAAGGTCTATGGTACCTTCTACTATGATTAAAGAAAACACTTATGAAGAAACTCACATAGCATTTCTGAGGCAATATGAAAGACAAACATATAACAACTTATGGAAAACATTGAAAGGAATTATTAACTTTATCTACTATGATGAGAAGTCTAAGTTTGTTGTGAACATATCTCTTTCAAGCACCCTAAATAAATATATGTAATTTGCGCTCTAGTTTGATAGCTAAAGGTCTGAGGTACCTATGTTATAGAAAGATGATATATATATCAACTGAAGAAAATATATGTTGCAGATGACCAAATATTTGTAAAAATGGGCAGGTAAGGTTCAAGAAGTACATATAATTTGTTCATTTCAAAGTTTTCTTGCAACTAATGACCTATGTCAACTATATTGCATATAATGCTAAGTCTTCTAGGTCATGGTGAAATCACATGAAGAATAAGCTAACAACCTTATGCTTCTTTGAAAGATAGTGACATATTATAAAATGGTATGTATAAATATATTAAAAATCTTGACATAATTGATATGTTAGCATTCAGATCTGTTCCTTATATGAAGACTAGATTTTTGTGATCAAGGAATGAAATGAAAATGCATCTCATGTATAGAAGGCTTGTCAATAAATTTCTAGTATTTGTAGCTAACACATTAGTATACTTGTAAAATTTGCAATTTTGAAGGATGACATGTATTGAAGGCTTTGGACATTGAAGCATCTAGGGTTCATAAACCCTAGAAACAATATGAATTAGAAAACCCTATAATTAATCATTTCTAGTATAATAAGAATCCCTAGCTCTTGAGAATGGCAGAAATGACATCATGTTGATCTGAGGACAAACAAATAATATTTTTCTTTCTTCTTTTTCTTGTAACATAAGAAGAGTAAGATTGATAAGCCATATTTTAAGCATCGATGCAAAGCTTGGATGCAAATTTTGTTTGTTACAAAATGTTAAGAGTCAACCTGGAGGTGGAGACAGATCTAGCAACGAAAATCCCACAAGAAGACTCATCTCTTTATGGCCAACATTGATAAATAAGGAATTGGGATGGGAATTCATGCAGAGGAGGTGTAGACAAGGACCACGGATTTGATTTTGTGTAGAAGGGAGGAATATAATATATTACTCTAGTTAACAAAATATCCTTATTCTCACAAATCTGGAAAGAGTCAGAGCAGATCTTGGGTATTTCAAATGTGTGGAAAGAGGAGACGATGGAGTAAAGTTTGAATCAGTGATATATCAAAAAATAATTGAAAGAATTTATAGCCTTGACATGCCTAATCATCTAGGAATCTGGATGGCTAGGAACAGTCAAATATTTGAAGATAAACACATTCCTCAGTTTCAAGTTTTCTCACAAGTCAGATCTAATTCTGAAAAATCAGATCAATGGTTTCAAATGTTAGAATGCCTATCAAGCAATATGCTCCTCATCAGTTGAAGGAGTTGGGACTAGATAAGATTCAAGCTTGGGGGGTAAACACATTCCTCACCTTTCAACTTTTCTCACAAGTCAAATCTAATTCTCACAAATCAGATCAATGGTTTCAAATGTTAGAATGCCTATCAAGCAAGATGCTCCTCATCAGTTGAAAGAGTTGGGACTAGAAAAGATTCAAGCTTGGGGGATAAACACATTCCTCACCTTTCAAGTTGTCTCACAAGTCAGATCTAATTCTGACAAATCAGATCAATGGTTTCAAATGTTAGAAGCAAGATGCTCCTCATCAGTTGAAAGAGCTAGGACTAGACAAAATTCAAGCTTGGGGTCTTTTTGATGGAGCTAGACAGGGTCCACTAGAGTTTAGCAATGCTGAAGGAGTTTTGTTTCTATATGATTCTCATCATGTCACATTTAAAGCAGGCCTTGATGCAGGATCCAATAACTATGTAGACCTTATGAATCTGAGGTTATTTCTTTAGTGTGCACTAGAAAGGAGATTCAAACATATTCAGAATGCTGACTATGCCTCCTTTGTCATAAATTGGATGAAGGGAAGTGTTGAATTACATAATATCCTGCTCAGACTTAAAGGAGATCAATTACATGATATAGTAGCCACATTCAAAATAATTTTCTTTACTCATTTGTTTAGGGAAATAAATGAGGAAGTGGACACATATCGAAACAGGGTTAACAATTAGCAGTGGGGTCCATGGCTGTGGAGAAAATAAGAATGGAAATTTTGTTGCTGCCCTGATTTTTGAACTATTTATAATGCTTATGTTTCATTTATTTTTCATTGAATTTCTCCTTACAGTTTTTTTATAATTGTTATTGCAATTTTTTGATTGGTTGTTTGTGCCCATAAATGTCATAGTGATGTAGGACACTTTTCATTTGGTTTTCAAGGAAGCTTGATCTTCTTTTGAGTAGCCTATTTTGCAGGATGTTTTTGGTGCCTTTTTCCCGTTGAGGCTACTGAAATATATGGTTTTGCATTTTTTATGGTTCTTTTGGGGGTGGGAGTTTTATCTTCTTTTTAGTAGTGTAATTTACAGTTTTGTAGGCTATATGTGGTGTTTTATTGGGACTAGAAAATTCAAGATTCTCCGATTTGTAGAACGATTTTACCCTGCAACTAAATTATTCATGGAAATTTGTTGTTTTTGAACATTAGGGGTTTGAAATCAAGCTTAATTTGAAGGTTGTTTGTATTATTATCTTTTTTTATGTGGCTTTCTCTAGGGTAATGATATGATTCATTTTACTAGTTGTTTTTGTGACAACAAAATGTATTTAGGTTATGTATGATCTTAAACAACAGAATGTTGCATTTGCTTTTGTGCTTTACACCTTTCTAGGGGAACATGATCTTGTATTTAGAAGCATAGTTGCATTTTCTTTTATGTTTTACACCTTTTATTGGGGAGAATTTGATCTTTTATTCAGAAGCCTGGCTGCATTTGCTTTTGTGTTTTACACTATTTTGGGGGGGACTTGTTCTTGTATTCAAAAGTCTAATTTGAAGGTCATTTTGACTATTATTGCTTTCAGTAGTATGATAGTTTACATGATCTACTCATGTAAAAATGGAAGTAGTAGAATGTTGGGTATTGGAATTTATCATTTTATGTTTTTTCAGTTGCAACATGATTTAGTCAAGAATGAGTTTCATTAATTTATGAAGAAACTACATGTTCATGTATGATAATAAAAACCAGAATGATATTTGGATCTCTTGTTTTTTGGTTTTGAACTTTTGATGAGGACTCAATTTTAATAATTCATGAGAATTTTGAATGGCATACTGAAGATTACATGCTTTATAATCCAATAAAATCTCATGTAGGATACTATTATATTAGCATTTTTTTTCTTCAATTTGGATGTTTTCTTTATTTCAAGACTTGGTTTCATTAATTTATTGAAAGTGCATGCTTAAGTGTATGAAATCCTTATTACCAACATCTTGTATTCAGAAATTGTCAACTTGAATGTGCAGGACTACAATGCATTATGACAGCTGCAAGAAGTGCACTTTTGGGGGACCTTTTTGGTTATTCTAATCACAATTCTTTTATATGGGTTATGATGGATGATTAAATATGTATTTTTATAGAGGCCTTCATTTAATATCTTTGTTCTGCTTCAAGCTCTGGTGGATGACACAGAGGATGGGCTCCTATGGGAGAGATGTCCCATTTGAGTTCATTGGACCATGCAACTTATTCAACAATTTGTTTCTACAGTGGATGCGTTGGGAATAGATAGTAAGTTTGAACTTCCTTAACAAGCCTCAACCTAGCAGTGAGATGTTCTGTAGGTGAAAATTTTCCAAATCCTGAAACATAATTTTTTGAATTTTTTTACAAGAGAAATTCCAAAGAAAATCATAAAGATTATGAAATTCGAGGGACATTCACTGGAGAATGTTATAATTCATTTGCAATTATCCATCAGAAAACAGACTATATTTTCAAAGTTACAAAAATCATATAGTTATTTAAAATTTAAATTTATATTAGGAGGATGTCCAAAAAGAATACAAATTTGAGTCAAGGTGATGTAGAATTAGTGTGTTAACCTTTTCAATCTCAAGAAAATAAATGAGCATGCTTTCTATCAATCTAATTTTAGAGTCTATTAGATTATGTGTTTCTTGTATTTTACAAAGTTAAGTAAGAATATTTTCCATGTCTCTAAAAGAGAAAATTCCAAGGATGTACTAAATCTTGCCTCTATGCTTTTGTGTGTGTAGAAGTACCGACTGCATCTAAAGACACTGTATGGGGCCATCTTAGAACACTACTAGTTTGTCATTCTAGGTTACATATGGTAGCATCTCTAGACGGATGATAAAATTACAGCAAGGGGAAAATAGTTTTGCTTAGTCATATTGTTCCTTATACTAGGATGAAAATGATAACATACTTGGAGGGATGATGAAATTATAGCAAGGGAAGAAAAGTTTTGCTTCATTATATAGTGAAAAAGGCTTGAATGTGGTAATTGGAGTAAGTTCAATTTTGTTCATTAAGGGACTAGACCCAAGGGCTCTGAAATTTCTTCAACAATACAAGGCTTATCATTATGAAGTCTCTTGATTCCATAATTCTATTTAAAATTATATCCCCAAATTAAACTATAAAGTTTGAGGAACTTATCCTAGCAAGTGTTGATGAATAATGAAATATTATTGATAATGATACCACAGATCCTTATCGATGTAGCAGAAGAACATACATAGAGAGTGAGATAGATGAGAAGCTAAGATCGTCTTTCCCATTAACCTCTGAGAAGGCCAATACAAACCACAAATCAGTGATCCACGCAAGGGGACTTGAATTGTATATATATATACACAAGTTGGGCTAGCCTAGAATATTAAAATCCGAACACAATTTTAATTATTCTGATTGGGGATGTCTATGATTTGCCCTTTGATAAAGAAAAAAGCTAACAATATGTATCCTTTAGTTTTCAACACAAGTTTCCTCTTTAAGATACTTTGCCTCAACATATGTGCAAGTGGGGATAGTTTTGGAGGAAAGTACTAGACCCCTGTTTGATTCCTCACATTGAAGTTGCTTCCATTTGATCAGTGTTTCGGTAATAGATCCGGAGTAGAGAAACTTAATGTGTTTTTTTATAACTAGACATGAATTTTGTAACAAAATATCAGAGCTTGAGAAGAGTTTAAGGTACTGTGTTTCCCTTATTTGTGCTGGATGCATGGAGAGGCCTTTTTTTGTTTTTCTTCATCCGACTACTCAGTGCTAGCTCCAATTGGATTCTTTTTGATCTAGTTGACAATTCATCTCGTTGTTTTGCTAAATTGACTTCTTTTTGGCAGTTGAGATCCGGAATCATTGGTTGCAAAGCATCCAACTGACTTCTCTGTTGGAGTAACATACTCATTAAAAATTCAAGTTTTAGATTGGCATTATACTCCTTCTTTCTCAAGTTGTCAGGGAGAGACCAGAATTGGGAATTCAAAGCAGTGACTGCCTTTTCGTGCCTTTATAGAGCGAGGCACATTTCTCTTAATTCTTGATAGTCCATTGGCGCTATGAGGGAGATTTCAATTTCAGGGATGCAAACCAGTGAAGGAGAGAATTCCAAATTGAGAGCTAATTTTGATTGTTTGAGGATGAATTTGGCAGTGCTTAATTCTTTGCCCAAGCAAGACCCACCATCAATTTTTAAAATGAGAAATCTAAGCTCAATTGAATACAGAGAGATGGAAAGAATAGAAACTTTGAGATGGAACTGACCACAACCGTTTCCAAAGACACGACCATGGTCCGCACTGTATGGGATGAACTGGAGCTAGAGTGCCAGAGCTCACCAAAAGAAAATGTTGCATCCCTTCCCTGAAACTGAAAAGGAGCAATGAATTACACATTAAGAGATGACACCATATTCCTACCTTAAAACCAGATTCCTAAGGGTAAGCAGTTATTAGACATAATGTGGGTTATTTTAAGTGTGTACAAGGATATGCAAGTCTTATCCCTCCTACCCTGGCTTCATGGGAATGGTTTTTCATGCTCAAAACCGTGTCTTAATGTTGTTTTTGTGACGTGTGATGAGGAATTTGTAATATGGGATAGTTTGATCATAAGCTCAATCATTAACATATAATATACCTCTTTTTCCTTGATGTGCTATTGGATTTTGAGTCCACCATGACGTTTCGCTCGTGAAAGATATTATATGAATTCAACTTTTCAAATTGAACTATATTTTTGCTTGATTCTTTCCAAAATGGAAGACAAAAAAGGGTTTGCAGGATTAGAGTTGAATAGCATATGTGAAATAATTAGGCCAGAGTCTTCTAACACAATGAGATTTTGGACTTGAGAACTCTTGGCTAAAGTGAGTCCTTTTAAGAGAGCACAGGGTTTAGTGTTGTTGTTTGACATGATGCCAAAGTATAATCCAGAAGATGGACAAGAGGGTGCCTCATGCATTCACTGTTATGGGACTTGACATCGTTGTTTGGTGGGACAAACGTAGCCAGGCTTGGAAATTTTTTTATTACAGTTGTCCTTATAAAAGGGATCCTCTGTCTGAAGGAAGGATAGTTGAAGATAGGGATTTGCAATGCAGTTATCATGGCTAGTGGTTTGGCCCCAGGGGAGACTGCACATACATTCCACAAGCACCATCTAACGGACCTCCAGTATTGTACTCATTACTTAGATTCCACTATAAAGTTAATAAATTCCTCTCCTTGCATTGAAGAATCTAGAATTGAGAAAAATGTTTATGCTGTGAACAAGGTTTTCAATGTGCCAAGAGTTGTGGTTTGTAGAAAATGACCTAATAGTCAATTAAGACTAAATATAAATTATCCTGTCTATGATCTATATCTGAATTTGCAAATTATTTTCTAGTAAGTGTTGATGAATAATGAAATATTACTGATAATGATACTAAAGATCCTTATCGTTGTAGTAGAAGAACATAGATAGAGAATTAGACAGACGAGAAGCTAAGAATGTCTTGCCCATTAACCTCTAAGAAGGCCAATACAAACCACAAATCAGTGATCCACGCAAGGGGACTTGCACAGGGATATGCAAGTCTTATCCCTCTTGTCCTGGCTTCATGGGAATGGTTTGTCATGCTCAGCAACATGTCTTCATTTTGATGTTGTGACGTGTGATGAGTAATTTTTAATATGGGATAGTTTGATCATAAGCTCAATCAACCAATATTAGTTTGGATACTCTATGATTCTCTCATAGTTACTACAATTGTGTACATATGCTTTCAGTAGGGTATTTTCTCAGAGACACTACTATTGTATATTGTTTCAGTGACAACATGCATGCGAATTCCCCAAGAAATGTCAATAGTTAAGGAAAACTAAGACCATTATGATATGGTTATGTGTAAGGTGTACTTACCAAATCAGTGCAGGTTCAGGCTGCTTTAATTGTTGGATTGGGACTAGATCTTCTTGTACTAAGTAATTGGTTTCCCTTCTCTCTAGGATTAGCTTTTCATTTTCTAGAACATGAAATCTGAATACCCCACTAGATAGTGTGCAACATCAAATTTATGAACAAACGAAAACATTTTCAAAGTAGTTGGAGTTATTGTTGAAGTTTGTCCAAACATTTCTTGATAGTTTGACTATTGGAATTAGGTTTTTGACTGTTATTTTCCACTATTATTCTGATCGACTTAAATTATTTTTTCCTTTTATTTTTGTATATCTAATGGAGGAAGTTAAGATTCAACTAGTTTTATTAGTTGAGCCATGCTACACCACATATTCCCTTGTATTATTATGTCTGTAGTGATGTCAACAAATGAAGACACTAGTGTTGTGATGAAAGGAATCATGGATTGATCCTATGATTACTTCATTAAGTTTATAAGGTTAGAGGAGATAATAAACATTTGGCAACATGTAGTGCATATATGGGGCAGAGAATCTCTCAAGGTTGACTTGGGAGAATGTGAGGATTGTGAAATAAGTGATTCACCAGACACATCTTCCAAAAGGAGGAAGGATACTAGTGGTGGGGAATTTTTTGATGAGGTTACAGGTGACATTACTTGTATTAAGAGGGCACGAGTTCACTGGACCATGCAACTTATTCAACAATTTGTTTCTACAGTGGATAGGCTGAGAATAGATAGTAAGTTTGAACTTCCTTAACATGTCTCAACCTAGCAGTGAGAGGTTCTGTAGGTGAAAATTTTCCAATTCCTGAAACATTGGTTTTTGAAGTTTTTTACAGGAGAAATTCCAAAGAAAATCATAAAGATTATGAAATTCGAGGGACTTTCATTGGATAATGTTACAAGTCATTTGCAATTATCCATCAAAAAAGAGACTATATTTTCAAATTTACAAAGATCATATGGTTATTTAAAATTTAAATTTATATTAGCAGGATATCCAAAAAGAATACAAATTTGAGCCAAGGTGATGTAGAATTAGTGTGTTAACCTTTTCAATCTCAAGAACATAAATGAGCATGCTTTTTATAAATCTAATTGTAGAGTCTATTAGATCATGTGTTTCTTGTATTTTACAAAGTTAAGCAAGAATATTTTCCATGTCTCTAAAAGAGAAAATTCCAAGGATGTACTAAATCTTGCCTCTATGTTTTTGTGTGTGTAGAAATACTGACTGCATCTAAAGAGACTGTATGGGGCTATCTTGGAACACTATTACTTTCTCATTCTAGGTTGCATATGGTAGCATCTCTAGAGGGATAATAAAATTACAACAAGGGGAAAATAGTTTTTCTTAGTCATATTGTCCCTTATACTAGGATGCAAATGATAACATACTTGGAGGGATGATGAAATTATAGCAAGGGGAGAAAAGTGTTGCTTCATTATATAGTGAAAAGGCTTGAATGTGGGAATTGGAGTAAGTTCAATTTTATTCGTTAAGGGACTAGACCCAAGGACTCTCAAATCCCTTCAACAATACAAGGCTTATCGTTACAAAGTCTCTTGATTCCATAATTCTATTTAAAATTATATCCCCCAATTAAAATATAAAGTTTTAGGAACTTATCCTAGCAAGTGTTGATGAATAATGAAATATTACTGATGATGATACTAGAGATCCTTATCAATGTAGCTAAAGAACATACATAGAGAATGAGGCAGACGAGAAGCTAAGATTGTCTTGTCCATTAACCTCTAAGAAGGCCAATACAAACCACAAATCAATGATCCATGGAAGGGGACTTGAATTGTCTATATATACACAAGTTGGGTTGGCCTAGAATATTAAATTCTGAACATAATTTTAATTATTATAATTGGGGATGTTTACGAGTTGCCCTTTGATACAGAGGAAAGAAAAAAGATAACAATATTTATCCTTTAGTGGTCAGCACAAGTTTCCAAATGTAGCATACTAATACATCTAGAAGAACTATTCATTCTAGTACAATGACATTCATAATATTATGCCCTTGAAGTTGCTTACAGAGTAACAATGTGAATTGGTAGCTAGAGCTCCCTTGTAGCACTATAGGGAAGAAGAAAAAGATGGCATAGGTTTTGATACAACAATGACCTGCCTTTTTTGGGCTGGTGGATATCTCATGTGCTACCACTTTAATGAATTCATATCAATGACTTGCTAGAAGCATTTGTTTAGTTGTTTTAAGGAGTATATTTACGTTCTCCATTCAACAACTCGATAGAAAGGGACTATAAAATTTTGAAGACGTTGAAGTTGAAAATTTGCATGGCTCAAAAGATTGCTTTCCTATTGGAATGTATTTAGAGATCTCTTATGTCCTTGCATAGATTTCAATTTCAATGTCCTATGCGTGGAAAATATATTGATAATAAGAATTCCCTTCCATCTAACAATAGGAAGATTAAGGCAAAGCAGTTTCTAAGCAACTCACATATGCATGATTAAAATACAAAGAGAAAATTAGATAACCATTCAAATGAATATGGTGAGAATGTCATATGCACTAAACATGACTCTACTATCCCGTTTGATGATCGGAAGAAAAATGATAAATCATATTTGACATATGCTTACAGTGATGATGTGGACAATGACATAGATAGTTTTGTCAATGTGAATTTTATGGTAGAAAATAAAGGGGATCCTAAGGCTTCATTCTTTGACATAGATGATCCTTTGATAGAGTATTTGAGAAATTGTCTTGAACCCAACCTGAATATACTCAAATGCATCATAGACGACATATTTTGAACCTAGAAAACCAACAGGCTACAATTTCAGTGTCCTATGCATGGAAAATATATTGAGAATAAGAATACCTTTCCATGTAACAATAGGAAGATTAATGCAAAGCGACTTCTAAGCAACTCACATATGCATGCTACAAATACAAAGAGAAAATTAGATAACCATTCAAATGAATCTGGTGAGAATATCATGTGCACTAAACATAACTCTATTGTCATGTTCAATGATTAGAAGGAAAATGATAAATCATCTTTGACATATGCATGCATTGATGATGTGGAAAAGGACACAGATAGTTCTATCAATGTGAATTTCATGATAGAAAACAAAGGGGATCCTAAGCCTTCATTCTCTGACATAGATAATCCTCTGATAGAGGATTTGATAAATTCTCTTGAAGCCAACCTGAATATACTCATGTCAGCGATGAAGATGGACATGCAATTACATAAATATATTGAGACCTTGAGCCTATACTTTTAATTTATGATTTCAAATGTCTCTAATTGATATCATGTCGCTTCATTTGTTCTTTCATGTTAAAAACTTGTGTGTTGGATTTTTTTTTTCACACTAAGAATTCTCCTAAGATTAGTGAGGTAATCAAGATGATGAGATCATATATGTCACATTCGTATGTGGTATGTTATGTTTCAACTTGCTTTTCAATGAAGAAAGACTGTTAGTTTAAAATTTTGGATGGTTTATGTATATTTTTTAATATTCTAAAAATTTGGGGAATGTGTGTTTTCGTATCTATAAAGATGTCTGCTTTGATATTTTAACCACCTTAGGTTTTTTGTTGTCGCATATTATCTCCAATGTGCCACAGGGACATGCCCCCCATGTATCTCATGCTATGCGTGGGACCAAGGGAAACATTTCCCAATGTGGGGGACACATTTCCCCAAAAGGGGTGTATCTAGGCACCCCCTCCCTGTCTCCCCACCAACTCTAGGAGGGGATGCCTCGGTGCCATGAACCCCATTTTTTTTGTTCAACAACCCTTTAAGATGAAACAAAAGTATGGGATAGAAATTTGAGGAGTTTGTGACCTTGGAAATTAAGGGCAATATTAAATTCTTAAAATAAAAGTGACATTCTCCGAAATTTCTCCAAACAGTCATAAATGAGACATTCTCATTTATTTCTACTTTTCTATCCAAACAGTCTCATTTATGACTGTTTGGAGAATGTCCAAAGAATGTCACTTTTTTAACATTACCATTAATTTTTTTTGGCTGTTTGAGAGTGCTTTCAACCTCATTGGAGTTATATGGAGAAAGTGGAATTTCATATCCCATCCAGGATAATTGATTGTGAGATTGACTAGGTATCAAGGCTTTCGAAAGAACACCAACGATAATTCCTTACCATATTTGCATAACAATGGGCACCAGAATTTCAAATTTTTATGTCCATGGCAGGCATAATGATTAGTTTTTACAGATACGGAATCTTTCTCAAGTTCAAATATTATATATTGATAGTTTAAAAACTACATCAATGGTTGTTGCAAGAAAGGACATTAATGAAAGGTCAGTTTAAATTTTCATAAAGTTTCAAGAAAAATTCTGAAATGGACATTAGAGCCACGAGCTTGGAGAACCTCAAAGAGAGCCTATTCCAGAGGTAAGTATGTGGAAAGAAATGACTGAGCTCATGTAATAGCGAAAGTTTGAAAGGAATCTCTAGTAGTGTAGGCTAGCATGAAGAAACCTGTCCAACAGGCTTTGATCTTTCAAGTGACAAAAATATAGAGGAAAAATAGGGTGCCAACAAGAGGTATGAATTTTCCTAAGAGAAGGCATTTAAATTCCATCAGAAGGGAAAGATTCTATCCAAAGTCAAAGAATATCCCATTCTACCCAGCAAAATGTCATTAATATTGTACAAAGTCTGACAAAATCACAAGTATTAGTGACAGAAGTAAGATTTTGCTGACCTTTTTGTTTCACAATAAATCTGCACACTAATGGAGTTTTCAAACTTTTCAAAAAATTTTGCATTTAACTGGCTATTGAAATATTATTGTCAAGAGTCAGAAGAAGTATATGCTAAAACTAGGAAGGATTGATGATCACTATGCCATTTGTAGTAGATGACCTCATATCGAGTACCTCAAGTGTAGGACATGGAATATGCATGGTGAAGAAAAAAGTTCATGACTTTTATATGAATATGCAAAAAAAACAAGATTACTCATCTCTATAATCAAGCTATATGTGTCACAAATACAAAATAGCAGATCAACGGTGGCCACCTAAAAGGTGTTAAGTATGCCAATGATTAATTGTCTGCAATCAATGAAACAATACAAGAAAAAACAATTACACATCAATTGACTTTAACAATTAGTTCCAGATCTGTATGATTTAGTCACTAGAGTGGCACGCTTGATGGTAACTAGTCAAGCTCATCTAATTCACCAACAATGTTGTCAAGTTCTTTTACAATTTCTTCTTGAATACCCTCTTGGTGCCAAGATACTGCAACAACCCTTGTATTTCTTAGCTATTCATGATTTTGTGCCAGTGATTCACTGTGATTTTACAACATAACATAATTTGGTGAGATATTTGCCAAAAAAATTATATTTACATATATATTATTAATAAAATCGCCTTCCATTTTTCCTATGTATCATGGGGATTCGCGCACTTATTATACATAAAAATTTAGGGGATTTCTTAAAATTTTCCGTGGCACTAAGGAAGTGAATTTACATTCCTTCTAGGAAGTACATATTAATAGTAATCCCCCCCCCCCCACCCTTAAAATGTTGGGCACATTTAAGCAAAATTTGGCAATGAATCAGTCAATTCCATAGAGTTAGTTCTATATTGATACATTAGCTGAATATCAAAAATCACAAATTCTAGAATTTAATGATTCAAATCAATTTCTATCATGGCTTAGTCTTTATTTGGGACTTGTCCTTAGAAAGGGGAATAATTTTCACTCTTTTTTTGGTAGAGTATTATATTATTGCACATGGGTTTGTTAAGATTGTTATAGTTAATTTACTGACTGTTATCTTTGAATAACACTAAATGATGAGTAACACTAAAGGCATATCGATGGAATCCAATTGTTTGCATCAACTTAAAAATAATATTAAGTAAATAATTTGTTTGTTTTGTTTTCAATCAGTGATGGGTGCCCTGATTTGATTGTGTTGGGTTGTGTCGTGCAGGTTGTATCGACAGTCGCATGGGGAATTTATAACATAAGGTTGGAAGGCATGACATACTTGAGTCCCAACGTGAACATATTTTGTGACCCAAGATAGGGTAGAGGGAAGGGCTCTCCATGGAATCCTAAGGTGGGATCAAATTATCTAGGTGATGTTTCTGTGATCTTTGTTATCCCTTTCTTCCTCTTTTATTTGAAAAGATAATTGAAAGTTTCATTGTGGGTATTACAAAGAATTCCCTTTTTGGATGTCGACCATGATGCTAGTAACATAGCATTAATTAGCCATCAATAATTTTGTCTCTATGCTTTATAGTAATTCAGATTCCACGTTGTTTTACTTCTATTTTCATACTTTCAAAGGCATTAAAGTCCAAGAGAGTAAATTTTTACATATACCTTTGGGTTTATGAATATATTGAAAGTAATCAAGTTATAGAACAATATTTGTTTTTACTTTTAATTTTTATAGTGTATATAGAATTTTGGGAATTCTATTTTTTCTTTTCAACCATGTATATGACAACCTTCTTCCCAAATCTAGTAAAATCTCTAATAGTATTCATTTTTCACATTGAATGCCTCTAGATTGTGGTGGTTGATTGCCTTAACCACATTTACTTCAGAGTAATTTTGAATGTGACTATCTTCTTATCTATCTTATAAAACCTCTCAACTCTTAATCAGCTTTTGAAAGTTATTTTAAATATGTCTACTCCCAATGAAAAATGCACCACCTATTGTAGATCTCTCTGGGAATTACATATTTAGACTTACTAAACATAGATTGCAAACTCATTGTTTATTGTGTTTCAACTAAATCCAATATAAATAGCCTCAAGTAATGGACAAAGTATATATCTTATGAAATCTCTAATCCTTTAATCAAATTTTGAAGGTTATTGTAAATATATCTACTCTCGGTGAAAAGCACATCAACCATTGTAGATTTCTCTAGTAATTACCTATTTAGAATAGTCATTGTTTGTAGCGTTTTAACCAAATCTAATATAAGTAGCCTCAGTTAATGGAAAAAGTTATTATGTATGGGTGTTCAAATTTTTATGGGTGGAAACTCCTTTCGGAATTTGATAAAAAATTTGAATTTGTCTATAATAGCAATTTTTCTAATTATATCGAGAGGCATATTCATTTGGGAATAGGGCTTCCAGAATGTTTCTCACAAGTAATAATCTAATTTTTATTTTGTGCTTCATGATCATATTTTTTATGGGGGGTGGTTATTATTTGGGATAAATTTTTATTTTTATAGTAGATTAGTTGTTTTGGGTGAGGTTTAGTTTTCTCTAGGTCTCTTATGAGGAGGGGTGAATAACAGTTAAGGATGGAAGCCACTTTTGGGGGTATTAAACTATCCCAATGGGTGTTCCAAACTCCCGGTGATAGCATCCTACTGGTCGGTAGTTAGCTCTTCCATCAGATAGACTAAGTGACCCCAACCTAGGTTCAACCTAATTACCAAAAACAAATGTTTGTTTTTTCTTTCGCTGGGCTACCTCCTCATATGAAAAAGTTATAATGATAATACAATAATGTGTTCGTTCTTATGACATGTTTATGTCATAAATATCCTATTATTTTGTATTTTGGTGAAGATAATATTTGTCATTTTTTCTTAAAAGACATCAACGACATTTGACCTAAAATATCATTCTATGATGTAGAGTTGCTTTACTTATCCTCTACTCTCCCTCAAAACATTTTTTTATTTTGCATCAACCAACCATTCTTCTAATTCGTTTAGGTTTCAGATTATAACAATATTTCCAAGTAGGCCCCATTTCATGGTCTTTGCTACGAGGGATTGCATATAATTTTTTTGAACTAGACTTACAAGCAAGTAATTTTAATATTTGACAATTAATTTTAATTTTAATTTGATTGTTAATTTGGTTATTGAGAAATTTTGATATAAAAATATATATTTTAAAATAGAAAATATGT